>JAEMON010000005.1:5059703-5072767 GCA_030264115.1 Lygus lineolaris
CCTTTGGCCGTTTTTTGACGTTCGTTGCCTGGACTAATCTTAAAAATTATGCAATTAAAGCTTATGCTGACGCTGATTATGCTAACAACTTAAATGTCAGAAATTGGAAATGGCACGTTGCTTCCTAGAGTCTAAGATAATTTGAAATCAAAACGCTGCAAATTATTACAAAACGGTCCATTCAAAGATCCTATCGGTACATTGTAAATAAATACCCACACCTACCTTGAATAATATATCGCAAGGTTCACAATCATTTATTGGGGACAATAATAAGGTACCCACTTGTAATTATTATTATTATCCAAGAGTTGTGTAATTCATTCGTAGCGAAGTACAGTTACTAGGAAGCTTCTCAAAGTAAAGAAAAAACTTGGTTCGGTGAAATCGAAAGAAAGTTGCATTTGATCAGCTGATGTTTGAACGGGGATTAGCCTACTCGGGAAGATTTGCGATTCACACTCGTGTTTCTGCCCATTTTTTCGTTCAACCCTTAAGGCGAAATGTACCGCGTTTAGTTCCAAAAGCTGCGCAAATTTTTTTTGCTCAAATTTGAACATTTGTTGAAATGTCAGGTATCCATGACATAGAGTTTTGCTGGCAGAATCCAAATCAATTTCTAGATTCAAAATCGGATTAATAGATAGATCGGCCTGTTGGAAGTACGAATTACAATAGACGCTCCTTAATCTCTATTAGCAGGCCGAAGGCGACGTTGCCATACGTGATGGATTCGGAATCCAGGGTCCGAATCCGTAGAAGGTGCCTACCACCAACCACTCGGAACATTCCGACTGGTTCCTTGAATAAGAATAAATCTGAGGAATATTATGTCTTTGTTTAGCAATATGAAATTCTGCCTAAGTGTAGCCTATCTGACACCAAGCCCTCATGCAAGTCAGACATCTACGGATCAGTAACGATCTGAGTTCTATGATCTTACTTGTTCTGCTTTTTTTTTTGTAGACTTTTATATTTCATCTGATTCTAGGCATCTTCAGGTCCCCTGAATAAAAAAACTGACCCTTAATGGTTCAAAGGTTCACATTTTGAAAATTTAGAGTCAAAAATCGCTTAAAAGAAAAAAAACATCTTAAACATAAGAACATAATATGGTATATTCGGAATCAGCGTCAAATTTCCTATAAGAATCACCCACCAAATCGGTTAAAATTATTCTTTGAAAATTCGCTCACCAACTCATGCTGCATGAATGGAACTGCATGAATGGAACCGAAATGTGGACTCCGGGCGAGATTACAACTGATACTATACTGTTATTCTCATGAAATCTGAAGAACTGGCAAGATTTCGAGTGGTAAATCGTTGATTTAGGGCTCTAACCAGCCGAAATCGGCTTTAATATAAATCGTTGATTTATGCAAAACGACGATGGTGAAACCCGAAACCGTTCTTTACCATCTGAGATCTTTGGTTTAATAATTAAACGTTGATTAAAAACTTTGGTGAAACCGGCGCACTTAGTGACCAAAACTCCTTTCATTTTCATAGTTCAATGATTGTGCTCAAATAAAACCTTACACTCAAGGTTTTCTTTCATTAAAACTAATGATGTAGTTTGTATACTGTACATGTTCGTGTGAATAAACTATATTGAATACACTGTTGAAGTGTATTTGAAGTGTACGCTCGAATGATCAGAACGAAGAAAATCCGATGCGAAACTCCTCCACTAGGTGAGGTTCGTCCTCACAAGCTCTTACTTGGGGGTTGTCAACATTCAAAATCCAATAAATCCCCTCTTGAGTTGTAAAAGTAGTAACTATCGCCGAAGTTGACTTTCCCGGAAACCGAGATATATTGGAAAAGAAGAAGAGAGGAAAAGCGGACGATGATGGCGGGGGGGAAATGGCATTACCATTACCAGGGTTACGAGGGGTCGGGAGGTCGAGGGATATTTCGTTTTACGCGCATCCGCCAGTTGGCAGCCCTGATACCTGTACGGTTTTCACCCGCGGAATCAGTCGCGAGTCAAGTTCCGTTCAGCAATCTTCCCCCCCAAAATCCCGTGGAGATTTTGAACTTCACCTCCCTTTTTTAATTTTTTCTGTTTATCCGAATTATTGAATCGATGAACGAATTGGGTTACTCGGATGCTGAAACAATATTAATACTCAACAGAATTCTGTAATTTTGTTGTCGATTCTTTAAGTAAACGGCTTTTTTTTTTTTTTTTTTTTTTAGTCCACTCAAATTTTGTGATTCATTTAAGAATAATCTATAAGAAGACATCCTCAAGGTGAGTTTTCATATGGACTATCGATCTTTCTTTTCATGAAGGTTTATTATTTAGGATTTCATTCATAATATCGGAGTCAAAATACAAACTTTATGATTGAAACATTACCTAACGACCTATATTGATAAAATCGTGATGTTTGCCTGTCTTATTGTTCGTTTCGGTTTTATGGCCACATAGGTCATTCATTTTTTAAAATAATATTGATGAGAGGGGAAAACATTTTTGCATACGTCCAACTTGAATACCTAGTAGGCTGTACTAGACTCGTACAATGCCCTTATCCTTCATCGTCAAATCGGCCTTCCACAGTGTTGTTTACTATAAACTTTGGAAAAAACCTCTACAAAGTGTTACTCAACAGTATATTATTTTTATATGAAAACCCAAAGATGCAATTAGATCCAAGGTACTAAGATGCAATTTGAACATAAATTGTTGATTATTACAATCGTCATAATTAACTTTTATTAATTAGCCTAATACACTTATTGATATCAATGATAAGTAGCTACCGTAGCTATTATTTGCAAGGTTCTCAACCATTTTATCTTGTGTGCAATGAGTTACATACCTGTCTTATTATTATCATCCTAGAGCCCAGAGTTGTAGTAGGTCTTTCATAAAAAGAGATTCAGTAACTAAAGCTGATCTTTGAATGAGGTTTCACCTTCTGATTGATTATTTTCAATAATGAACCTTAAAAATCGAACAAGAAATAATATATTTGTTTAACCCCCTCAAAATTTGATGTTTTACGTTTCCAGGTACATAAAATCCACAAATCGAATTTTTAAAAAACCGTCCGTCCGCCGTACGCGGCCCGCGGCACTTTGCTTGGTTACCATGGACCAAAATTACCAAAGTTACCGTCAGTCTTCTCTAAAGAGTAAAAAACAGGGGATGAAGTTTTCAAAACGCCCAAGCTCGAACACTTCCAATGGGAAGGTATATTGAATATATAAGAAGGTATTTTCCATCGATTTCAAATTATTTAAGGACCAACCGTTCTTTCTCTGTAAGGACTCAAGGGTTAAACGAAAAAAAGAAGAAACACGAGTGTGAATCGCAAATCTTCCCGAGTAGGCTGAGATTCAAAGGATGTTCAAAGACCAGCTGATCAAATGCAAATTTCTTTCGATTTCACCGGTTAAAGTTTCTTATTTACTTTTATAAGCTTTCTCAGTTACTGAATGATATTGTGAAGGACCTACAACAACTCTCCGTAGTAATATTATTATGTAGGTAGGGACTCAAGAAATAATTATTGTAACCCTCGTGATATAATCGAGGTATTTACCTACTATAACATCATTGATCACAATACAGGAATTAATTGATTAAGAGAAGAAGACCTTTATTTGTATATACATTTACAATAGGGCTCTAAGGGCCCTTAAGGTTGTGAATAGAAAAATTACAAAATAAATAAGATCATGGCCTTGAATATTCACAACAAACTTAACTTAAACTTAAAACAAAAGGTAAAATAAATGGTAAAAGTTAAACAAATAAAAATAAAATAAATACAGCAAAAACTTTGGTGGAAATGGTGGATCACAACACTTTTCTCAAGGGGGCACCATTAACCAATTTAACCAATGGGATCCTTACGTTTGGGTGAGCTATACAGAATAATAATAAACATTTTGTGTAATAATTTGCAGCGTTTTAGGCATATTGCCATGCACTAATGACCCAAGTGGTTGAATGTGCCTAGTAAGATAAAAAGCACTGCAAATTATCACACAACGGATTATTATTCTCTATATAACTCACCCATCTGAAAATATCCTATTGGTATATTATAACAGTTAGTACCTACCGTAATTATATCACGGGTTCACAATCAATATTTCTTCAGAAACAACAGAAGGAATGAACAACACGTTTAGTCCATCGAAAATTCGAACACAAAGATACAATACGTGAACCGCTTTGAAAAAAATAAAATAAATAAATAAAAAATAAACAATCAGCTGGCCGTTTTGACAAACTACCTACATAAGCAAAATTACAAAATTCCTATTCCTATAAAATTACCCATCCACGATAAATAATAATTATAACACACAGGAACAAGTTTAGATTATTGGTTACAAAATATTACACAATACGATATTACACCATTCGTTACATATTAATATACAAACCAATAAAAACTGGAAGGCGGAAGGATCAGAAGCCATGGCTCCCTCACTCTTGAGTAGTATCATTCTTATACCTTGTTTTGTTCGTTGAATTCTCCAAGCAGCATCTCTTCCATAAAAATGTTCTATTCCTACTCCAAGGCTTCCAATTTACGTTCAGCAGCATCTTCGCCCAACACTTCATGATGATGGCTGAATCACTTCAGCTGTTTCAAGACAAGTACTCCCCCCCGGGATCAAGGGGCTGGTAGAGAGGGTGAAACTGTGCGCTGATTGGTCTGGTTTTCCGAAACTCTGAATGCTTAAGACCTACCACCTGTATCACTAGACCCCCGTACTCCAGAACAAGAGTGCGGAAAAAAAATAGAATAAAACTTTATTTACGATATTATTGCTATTACTTATACAGTAACTTTATACAATAATTACCATAGTTAGTAGGTTACCTTTTAGTTTATAGAAATAGATATAAGCTTCTCTGAATCCCCTCCCATTTGACAGACCAGACCAATCAACGTAAATCCCTTTCATTTTAGATACCATAGCACCTAGATAATTATTACCACTTAGTTGATACACAATCAGATATAAGTTCTTCTAAATCCCCCTTTCACTTGACAAGACAGACAAACAACATAGATCCCCTTCACTTGGACAGCATATCTAACCATGTACTCAGTCCTTTTCTAATCCCTTCTAGGTACACACCTTCACCTTCCCCTCCACTTCCCCTCAACACAGACCATATAAATAGGTACATTGACAGACTGACTTCAGTACTCTCTCGACGGCCTGATGATGTCCTTGCATCGAAAGCGCTCGCCACCTGTACTCAACTTGCTAGTCACGACGGATTCTCCAGTAAGGCAAGAGTGCGATGGATGAAACGGATCAAACCCTGGTCCGTTCACAAGACTCACCACTCCATCCTTCCATATCCTCAGCCCAGCCTATTCCTCTGTTTATAATTTCAGTAGCTGTCAATCTCGTAAACCTTCCTTCGGGTGTCTTAGGACTTTCGAGGTGTAATCGGCATTTAGCATGTAAATTTTTGTTAGAATTTAGGTGTAGAATCAATCCTTGAAGTTTGGTAGTTAAATGTGAGGACACCCAGTATAGCGTCATGCCTACTAAAAATAACCTGCAAAATCGAATCAATTTACGTGTGGTATTCTCATCCGAGATAGGGTAACTGCATTTCTCACCGTGGACTGGATCAATTCAATTCGGAGGGAAAACGTTAACGAACTTTGTTGAACTTGTGTTCAAACGGCACGAGGACCCACTATTAATTCACCAGGTAGGGAATAACTTCCAACAACCGATTTTCAAGATCTTTATTATCTGAAGAGTTTCATTCCTCCTCGTTTCGTTCAGAAAACTATTGGAGATCTTTCGTTAGGAAGAATGTCTAATGAATATTAAAGGAACTAGGTACTTCAATAGCTTCCGAAGGCGAATTGACGTTGGCAATTAGTTTTCTCTCAGTTTTCCCTACACTTTTTCTCCCATGATAATTCCCGTTGAACTTCATTGGATGAGAAGAAAGGGTTACTAACAAGAAGAAAAGAGTAGTTTCTTTTATCCGTCATACATAAAGTTTGATAAACGTCGAAATAGTTTACTCGAAAGCTCTCTTTTGCGGAGTGAATGTAGTAAAGTTAATAATATCTCATCATTATCAATCTTCTAGTCTATGAAGAATAAACGCTGCACACATTCCCAGCACCATTCTATTGAGCTAAGCGAAATTTGGAATGTATTCCATGTGGGGATTACTGAGAGTAACGCAGAGCTTGGATGCACAACTTGACTCCCAATGAAACCCATGAAATATTATAGACGGGTTTTTAGAATGATAAAATATATAATATTAATGTATTTGCTAGGCACTAACAAAATGGTAACAGGTCTTTGATAGCTGAACAGAGGCTCGCGGACGTACGGAATTTTTGAACATGGATTTGTCTTTGGGCTGTGGGTCAGTAGAAGTTCGCGTGACACCAGACGCAAAATATTTCACCCACAATTTATACAGGGAAACCTCGGTAAGTGAACATCCTCGCTAAGTGAGCATGGATTTTAATCGATTTTCGGATTAATCACATCCAAATCTTAAAAGTAATAAATACCATAGCTAGGGCAATTTATTAAATTAAGCTTTGTCCTGTCCGTGGTGGTTAGTGACTCGAATGGCTCAATCGATTTCCATGCGGTTTTTATGCAGAATTATAGGTGATTTCCTGGCTACAGTAGGTGGCGTAAACACTCTTCCTTCATCTTGAAATTGGTCTTCCTTAGGCACGTTATTATTGAGTTAACACGTTCGTTCATCGGGGAAAACCGTGCAATTTTAATGCCCTGAGTTACGTCAATAATAAATACTCAATCATCTTAATATCACGACAACAGTAACTGATCAATAATCACAGTCAAGCCTTTGAGATGAAAGAGGAGAATATCAATCAATGAATCAGTCGCTCTGAGCGCAATTTCCAACTATGGCTGCCCGATCACGATCGCTCTAACCGCGTGACCATCTGCACAGGACCACTCCCGAACCGACTTGAAGTTTGTGTGATGTTGATAATAAATAATAATCCACTTAATGCACCTATAAAAAACGTTCGCTAAGTTGGGTGGCCAGTCTAGCTTCCTCCCTTTTCTAACAAGGACGTATAGAATCAGTTAGTGAACGTTTCAACTACACTCCGTATTTGCGCAGGAATCGGTCTATTACGAACTAAGAAATCATCAACAAATCAAGTTTCATGAAAATCACGTTGGCGCATGCGCACATGCTACTAGTGGACCGATGGCAATGAACCGTGGGTCAACCGACATGATCCCTGAAAATTTCACCACAATGGGTCGAGTAGTTCCGGAGCTTCGCCTATGACAACAAATTTCAAGTTTGCGCTTGCGTAGTAGCGATTACTGATTCAATCGTTACAAAATTCATAGCTGATTGTCTTGGAGTTAGCCCTCAACTACCCTAAAAATTTGAGCAGAATAGGTCAATTAGGAACTGAGACACTGGAGTTTCAGGAAATGCATGTTTGCGCATGCGCTCACGCTACTGATTGTCCGATGGCGATAACAACTACCCTGCAAATTTGAGCGAAATAGGTCAATTAGGAACGATGGCGATGAAATTGATAGGGGCCGTCACGGGGCTCACCCGCACAATCCCTGAAAATTTCATCAAATTCGGACCATAACTTCATGTAGTTCTGCCTGGAAAAGAATGGACTACAGACAAACAGACCGACAGACATACAGAACCAAAATTGTTCATAAAGCTCTGAAACGCAAATAGCAAGAAGAAATTTTCATTTCAAATATATATTTTGTTCCCTCACGAATACATAGCTTGGTAGTGAGGAAACAAAATACCTGATGCCACAGAAATCCGTTATTGGCAGCCCATTAAAATGAGAAATAGGCCAACCATTGGGAAAACCATTGTTCACGTACCTTACTGGAGAATCCGGGAAAACCGTTCCCGTCTGAACAATTCTCTTCTTATTGCCACCGCCATTTGACCTTTAGGAGATTCATAGTTAGTCGAGGCACATTGTTCTTTAATCCGCCTTTTCATTGATTAGGACGGTAATAGATCTATCCGCTAATCCCCCTTCACAAAAGAGTTATCATTTCTATTTCAGGGCCGTTTCTTCGGTTCTATTCAATGTAGCTCGTAGTTACGGAGGGACGGCCTCTGTTTTTTAGTTTTCTTTTCATACGTTTCACTGCTGTGCTTCCGCACAGTCAAACTCAATGAGGCGTTTGGGAACGAGGAGAGCAACGAAATTTAGCGAAACGATTTTCAGACACATTCAAGGGACATAGAAGGTACATTCTAAGTAGGTACTTATGTTTACCTTCATAAGCAACTCCGGTTTCACAGTTCCCAATGGACCAATTTTTCTCAAATTTGGAGAGTATTCGGACGATGACACCAGGACGATTACCTTTCAATTCGTCTCAATTGAATCAGCAACTAATAGCTACTGCGCATGCGCAAACTTCAAGTTCGTTGTCCGGAACTACCTACTCGACCAATTTAGGTGAATTATTCAGGAATTACGAGGGTTCGACCCAAGACGGTCCTCTAAGATAGCTTGTGCACATGCGCAAACGTAAATTTCCTTAAACTACGATTTCTCAGTTCCTAATGGACCGATTTCACTCGGTCCATTAGGAAGGTAGTTGGAGGCTGACTACAGGACACTTACCTACGAATCGCGTCACGATTGGGCCATCAATACCTACTGCGCATGGGAAAACTATAAATTTGTTGTCATGGATGACTCCAGAACTATTCTTCCATATTCGCTGAAATTTTCACTGACTGGTTCTATACTGGATGTTACAAAAGTGAGGAAGCTATATTGCCCACCCAGCTTGGCGAATTTTTTTTTTTGTTTGATAAATGAATAACCTAATTATTTCTTGAAAAATGGGATGTTCACGTTATAGGAACCAACCTGTTTTCAATGAAACCCTGTATTCGAACTCGAACCCAAACTATACTTCTCGAACTCAAACTCAAACCGAAGTGTCCGAAAAATTCGAACTCGAACCGGAACTTCCCATAGTTCGAGCTTGATTTCGTGGGTTCGAATGCACCCCTATGTCTGAAAGGTGTCCTGAATCCTGCAAATTCCATTATAGTCCTATAAGAGTTTTTCGAACACGGTTAGTGATGGCATGGAATATTTTATGAGCGCCCGCCATTAATAGTTGAGAGAAGTGCGTATTTCCTGACGCACTCTGTCATCAGGGTGACCCATTTACAATCATAATATTATTTAATATCAAAGACCAAGAATACGGTTGCATTGTTAACTTACTGTATCGATCTCCCTCAAAATCAATTTTCTCTTCCCTATTTGTTGTTCTTTCAACGTACCTAACGACTTAACATGCATTTCTTGTAATTTCATTTTGCTGTGATTGAATTATTTGATGGATAGTTTTGTTTGATTTCCAGTCAGTTATATTATTGAAGAGGTTTGGAGAGGTTATCAAGTTTTTCTAAAAAGAAATAATGTCGATGAAAGATGTCTGATTAAGTGGGTTGAACGTTTTAGAAGGTACATACTTTACTGAACAATATACTGAAGTACCGACGACGCAACTTTGAAATTTCATTTACAGGTTGAGGCAATCCCATTTTACAAACAGTAGCCTTAAATCGCCTTTCACTAGGCTAGAAAGTCCTAACTCCCTGATCTTTAACCACTTAGGACGATTTAATTTAGCACGAGTTACTGAGTTTTTCAGTTATACAAGGTTAAAGTGTCCTATCTACAGCTTTTCTGCGACTTAGGACTTTTTAGACTTGGACCAAACTGTTAGGACATTCTATTTTTGGATGGAGGCAGAAGTTGACAGAACTGAGACAGAACAAAGCCATTTTTCAGTCCTTTCCAATGGAGATAAGACTTTCTAACCTGGCGCATTAGATGCTCCACGTCAAGATCTGTACAACCATTTCCTAAACTGAAAATGTGCAAAAACTGAGATAGGACGTTTTAAGTTAGGTACATACTTTACTGAACAATGTACTGACGACGCAACTTAGAAATTTCGTAAAATGACCTGAACGCATTCCTAAGGTAGGGAGTTCCGAAACACCCAATGTACACGGTTGATCAGTGACCCAATGGGGAACTTGCATGGTTATTTTTTGTTTCGTAATTTGATAGATCTTAATGAGGGCTTTCCAAAAAGGTGCTATATGAGGGGTATCCGAAGATTGAAATTTACCAAAAATGGACCTTGTAATTTGAACTTAACTGACGTCCCGGACCCTCCACCTGCCTGGAACCTAAATGACGCCCATTTTTCAACCCATTTTATGGGCAAACTAGCCGTAATTCCAAGCTTAAAATTGGCACCAGGGCGGTTTTGAAGGGCACTGAATCGGGTTTCGAGGTTGAAAATATGAAATTCCTATCCATGCAAGTTCCTCATTCTATTCTGGGTCGTTGGTAGTTGCGTTGTAATCGAGCTATACCTAAATAACGCGCTTGGCCTGCAAATGTGGGGGGAACAACGTTGCGAGTGTCTGGGAGTTTTAGATTCCTACGATAATTTGTGCGATTATGCGGTTGGGCCCTAGACGGTCCTATATGAATTTCAGCCCTTTTGGATCAATAGCAGCCTCTCCTCATGCTCCGCACTCGGGCAAATTTCCGAGAACCAATTTCTCACGACCTAATGGCCCGATTCCGCTAGTACCAGAAGGGTAGTTGGGGGTTGTCCTCATAATGACTTCACATGAATCCCATGGTAATCGGATCAACGGCAGCCATGGCGCATTTAAATACGTGAAAAACGTCAAATAGAAATATAATTTAAACAAGCTGCAAAGTACGAGTATTACAAGATGTTTCATCATTTTCTATATAGATCACCCATCTGTAAAGATCCTATTTATATTATAGTAATTACCTACCGTAATTAAATCTCGAGGTTCACAATTCGGCATGTATAATGAGTAGGTAACTACTTCCTGTTATTAGTATTGTCCGAGAGTTGTAGGTCTTCAATAACGTAATTCAGTAACTAAGGAAGCTGATAAATGTAACGCCAAGCTTCGGGGCACAACAGACCACAAATGGGGCCGGTATGCCAAATTTCATTAATTTTGGTCCATTGTAACTAAGTAAAGTGCCGCACATCGAGGCAGGAACGGACCAAAAATTAATGACAAGGAAGGAAAGATAAAATGCAGGGTAAGATGAAATGGAAATACTAAACATTGTAGACGAGTGAACCTAAGATGGAAACTACGTAGCAGAGGTATGTACGAATTGAAGATCAGAAACAAACATAATTTACATGCTGCCAATGACGGCTTTATACAACTCAAATAGGGGAAAATACCTATTACAAACAAAGTTTCTAAAAATTCTGGAAAAGAAAGAGTAGGTATCAACGCTTCACGCTGATACATTGTGACATGAATATGTCTTTTTGCACTGAGTAGGTGGTCCAAACGCCACGTCCATTTCACAATGTATACCTACGCGTAAAGTGTAGAAATTGCTTGTTAGAAGAGAAACACGGTTTTATCCAAAGGAAAAATGAAATGTTAATAGAAACAAAGAAACCATGTCACCCCTCGGGGGGTGTTCTGTAAGCTAAACAACTGTTGGTAACAACAGTTGAGTTTTTAGCTTGGTGATAAACGCCGCCATGTTTTACAAGCGAGGTGTTCTGTAACTAAGCAACATCGACAAAAGCTGTCCACTGTGGACAAGCTTGTGACCACCTCGGGAGGTGGTGAGAAGATTTGTCAAGATGAGGTTAGGTGACTGAATCAAGTTATCTTGGATTTATCATCAATCACTGGTGATAATTTGAGAGTTTGTATTGACTTATTAACGTGTTACATCAAGTTGTGGTAATTTTTAGTGATTTGAACCATTAATTTTCATGTTTTCTTCTTTTCTCCTTGACATTTACAATCAATACATCTTTTCCAATAGATACATCGAGTAGGTACCAATTCGGTAATTTCTCACAACTCTTGAAAGAACAGTCGTTCTGCCGGTTTGACTTTCCAACAGTAGTTTTCAAGAGTACTGATAACTCGAAAGTTACTGAACACCCCCCCCAAAGTTACCACATTTTATATACTAGTAAACTTTTCTCTATCTCTATAAATGATACAGACTCGAAGGGAAATTCATTTCAAATCCTTGTAACTAGGGAAATTTAACTCAGTCGGTTTTTCACCTACAAAAATCGTTATCCACCCGTTGTAAAGAATGAATGAAACAATGAAACCATGTCAAACATGGTAACGCTTTTGAGAGGAAAAAATTTTAGATTGACCCCAGCGATCGTGTTGATATTTTCCTAAACTTAAAAACAACATGTATGGATGTAGAATACCCTACATCCATAACTCCCAACCAACTTTGATTATCGGTTATTGGGTAACGCTTTTGACGGGACAAAATTTTGGATTGACCCCAGCGAAAAGACATACTCATGTCAAAAGAGAAGGAGAATTTGGCCGGTTGTACAACCAACATCGAGTGTTTAAACACTGCGGGCAGTCCAGTGAGATCCGTACGAGACAAGACCACGCTCGGTTGTATATATACACACACACATGCAATCACACACATTTCGGAAAATGGCATCGATTATGCTATTTTTTCCGGTCAAAACTCGCGGAAACTAAATAATAAAATAGCTACCTACCCTAGGTACTAAAACTTTTGGTCAGCATTTTGTGTATTCATGACAACGTTTGACGTGTAGAGTGAACGGGGACTGTGAACGGGTTCCAAGACGTTGTCTACGGCTTCGTTGACGTTTCTCAACTTGTCAGAAAGTGGAATGAATATGCGAAGAGGACCCTGAAATGACGCTAAGGTGTTTAACCACGTGGGATTTAGATGTGATCCACTTAACGGTGGGTGTAGTAGGTATTAGGAACAGCTCACGTGAGTGATTTCATTCACTGAGGAATATAAGTGTTGTGCTTCTCACATTCGCAAATGATTTTGTAGGTTTCTATCACCACCATCATCATCGTGGGATCATGCATTGGAACGAGATGGCCAGGATAACCAATTAATGTACCTCACCTCCCTTCCCCAAGTATCCCTTATAGTCCAGGCAACGAA
>JAEMON010000005.1:5117396-5130204 GCA_030264115.1 Lygus lineolaris
TATTCTTGACCTTTGCCCTACTTATACAATGTAAAAGTGCTACGGCAAAAAAGTTATGTTATTATTATTATTATATAATTTCAGCATCCTCAGTTACTTCCTTACGTTATGAAAGCACCGACTACTCTAATAGTAACTGGTTGGTATACTCATTGCACACAAGAAATATTGATTGAGAACCCGGGATATAGTTACGGTAGGACCTACTTACTATTATAATACAAATAGGATCTTTTCAGAAGGGCGATTTATATATGAAAATAATAAAATGCGTTGTGTAATAATTTGCAGCGTTTTGAACTAAGTGTTGGTTGCGTGATTAGCTGAATCGAACTTCGAGTTCCCGAATCATTTCACAATGTTTAGTAGAACAAAAAGTGAGTTCGACCCCAGATTACTGTAGACCAGATGTTTTATTTCAATCACAGGGAAGTGTGATGTTACCACCCCGAATTAATTCTGGGATCTGTGGGAATCGTCTCACCATGAAATCGATGAAATGGCAAAGGTTATAGAAGCCAGTAAATGAACTAATTCGTTTCGACAGCACTCAAGCCTAACATGATTAAGCACTTAGAGGGACTCGCATCAACTATTCCAAGGTTCAGTTTTATTTGTTTCTGGATAAACTGCATTTTCCTTGAGGGAAGAGTAAACACAGATGGAAGGAACAACATATTTCAATCAGCATTAGGTTTTTGTAGGTGCACCTAATTCGGGCTTTATACACTTAGGTGTAAAGTTTGCTGATGTGGCGGATGTTGTTTCTTTGTGTGATTGTGTGAAGATGGTAAGTTTATATATATGTTTTTTTGGTCTATGTAAATACCTATGGTAAACGTTTCTGTAATTCAGCTCTCCGTGTTGCCCGAGGAATCGACCAGACACCGACCTACATAATATTATCTATCTGTCATGATGGTACCGTTCTCTGAGTTGAGGGAAAAAAAATCACCGGAAAGAAATCCAAAAGAGGACACCTCAGGGGAAAAATCCCCGGCGTTGGCCATAAGAGGGAAAGAAATCCCCAGCGTTCGTCGTAGCGGAAACAAAAATCCTCGGAATGGGGAACTTGCACGGTTATTCTTGCTTCCTCGCTCCCGACAGAGTAGGGAGCTATGTATTCGTGCAAGAAAAAAAATTCGTCCAACAATATCAAAATTTCCACTTGCTTTGTACTTTTCAGAGCTTTCTGAACAATTTTGGTTCCATGTCTGTTTGTCTGTAGGACGGTCTGTGGTCAATTCCTTGTCTCATGCAAAATTAGATGAAATGATAGTCCGAATTTGATGAAATTTTCGGTGCATGTGTGGGTTAGCCCCGTGACTGGTCCCCTATCAATTGCATCGCCATCGGACCACTAGTAGAGTAGCGCATGCTCAAACTTGAATTTCCTGAAACCCCGGTAACTCAGTTTCTAATTGACCTATTACGCTCAAATTAGAAGGGGAAGTTGGGGGCTGGCTCCAAGACAATCGCCTACGAATTTCTTCACGATTGGATCAGTTATAGCTTCTTTCCAAGGGCAAACTTGAAATTTGTTGTCATAGGCATAGTAGCTCCGGAACTACTCGGTGAAATTTTCAGGGATTACGCGGGTTAGACCATAGCAGTTCCCCTACGAAGTTCAACGCTATCGGGCCACTAGTAGCGTGTGCTCATGCGCAAACGTATGATTTCCCTGAAACTACGATTTCTCAGTTCGTTATTGACCTATTTAGCTCAAACTCGGAGGGTAGATGGAGGTTGACAATTACCTTCAAATTTCGATACGATTTTATCAGTAATACCCCTACTGCGCATACCCAATTTTGAAATGACTTTCATATCCATTTGATTCCGGAATTACTCGACTAATTTCGGTGACATTTTCAGGGGCCTTATTTTCAGGTGACAAGGGTGACCTTATTAATTAGGCTGAACAGTATGGCTACTTTCCTTTTGTCTGTTTCGGTATCCAGCCCTGAAGCTACGAGGTAAAGTTGGAATTGTTTTATCCAGTCAGACCATTTTTTGGATAGATTTGTATATGATCTCCAAATGATGATCTCCGTCAATCTCCAAAGAGCCGAAGTTTGGAGGTAGAGATGTCTCAATGGTTTGAGACATCGTGATTCTTTCGTGAGTGACGATATGCGATGGCGTGCGATTGGAAAGAGTAGAATCAAATATGGAGGCGATGAAAGAATCACTCAAAAGGTCTTCTGGTTCGAAGAATGAATCACTGATCCCCGAATCTCTCGGAATTGACTCCATAAAATCGCGGATAAAGTTGTCTGCACATCACGGTAGTAAAAAGCACCTGACACCATGTTAATAATTTGGGAAATTCAACTGAAACTCGCATGTTATTAAATAGATAGGTATAAGTTTATTCGCAGGAGGAGACCGAAGAAGTGCCAATACAATATGGTGGCCTTTGATAATATTATTGTGGCCATCTGAATAAAAGCAGTTTTTAAGTAGTAGTTTAATTGTTAATCATTAATTAGTTATAAATTAATCATAAGATTATTCAGATGCATAAATATACAATATATATTTTATTATTTAATAACATAATTTTATAAGTATAATAGGATATCAATATAAGCAAGTCTACACCGATAAATACAGGGAAAAGTTTCGCGGCCGAGGCGGAAAAGCTCGAGTCGGATCAAATCCAGATGGAGGAACTTGAAAAATTCATTGATGAAGGCATTAAACAAGTGGAAATCAAGATTGACCAATTAAATGAGAAAATCGAAAAACAAAATATTGAGATAGAAACCATCAAATTGGAGAACTCCGAGTTGAAGGAAGAAGACCTACTGCTCAGAAAGGACATTAGTAAATAACCCTTATGTATGCAACAAAATACACTGTTCATAGGTGATATAAATATATGCATATTAGACACCACAAAAAAGTTGAGCAAGGTATAGAGGCGAAGGAAGCAGGATCCAACTGGACACACTTCCGGTAAATACCACGAGATGATAAAAGCGAATGGCTTCAGGAGCTGAATGGAGACATGAAAAAGTTCTGGAGATTGATAAATAGGATGATAAAACAGGACAGGAAAAACAAAAAATAATATGACAACGCATATCAAACATGGTAATAACGAAATAAACGTAACAGAAAACAAGAAACAATGCGCCGAAATATTTAACGACTTTTTTACAAATTCTGCCAATCCTGATCTTTGTGTAAAATACAGAATACAAAATAGAAGCGAAACTTGCTCAATTGGGGCATTATCACGGAAGAGACCATAAAGAAAACCATTCAAGCACTCCCAAACAAGAGCAACGTTGGTTGGGATCGGATTTCAACTAAGGAGCTCAAATTAGTTCACGAGGAAATTTTCCAGGTGCTAAAAGACCTATTCAACCGATCACTAACAGAGGGGTTTGTCCCTTCCGAATTCAAAATGTGTACCGATATGTGGAAGGCGGGCAGTGGGCCATGTGTGAATATCAACAGACCAATCAGTGCCTGTCAGTTCCTGGAAAGGTTCTTGAGTTTATCCTAAAGGAACAGATAACAGAACATCTATAAAACTCGGAATACTTTTCGACAAACCAGTTCGGATGCTGGAGGGGCAGGTCAACTGAGATGGCAGTGAATGCCACGTAGGATTCGTCGTCAGGTCTTTGGAGAGTATAAGAAGGACTGTGGCGATTTACTTGGATCTCTCCAAAGCTTTCGACAAAGTGGTGAGACTCATCCTCGTCAGAATGTTGAAGACTGCTGGTTTGCAGGAAACCCCCTTGCGATGTTTTGAGAAGTTTTCTGAAGAATAGAACCCAGTCAGTCTTGTTTCACCAAACGGCAAGTGATCCCGGAATAACCCATACAGGAGTTCCTCAAGGAAGTACGATCTCGCCTTTGGCTTTCTTGGTCTACATAAATGCGATTGACGATCTAGAAATAAAGGGGAAACTATTTCCTACATTCGCCAACAATACGGCTGTCGCATACTCTTGGCATAGGGATGCGAACTGGGACCAAATCATCGAGGAGGACCTGCAGGAGATGCAGGAGTACCTCCAAAGTACAGGCCTAATACTGAACGCTTTCACGGTACACAAAACATAGAATTTCGGAGGACACGACCCAAGCGATAAAAATCCATAGCACTTCTCATACCGGAGAATCTTTATGTGACTGCACTACAATCATGGAATCGGAGTCTGCCAGGTACCAGGGGGTCCAAATAGATAGAAAACTCTCGTGGACACCCCACATAAAACGCTTGAAAAAACAGCTAAACCGGACGAATTTTGGACTAAAAATACTTAGTGATTTTTGCAGTGAGCGACAGACAGTTTACCATGCTAACTTTGAATCTCGAGCCCGACAGTGGCGAGGCGTGCCTGATTGGGTAGAGCAAACACATGCGTCTCAAACGGCTCACCCTTAACTGGGTATACATAATAGATATCCCGAAAAATGCAAACCTTCATTCTTCACATTCTCTTTGTTAAAGAAGAGTTATAAACTTACGATAATATAAATCACGAATTATGAAATAGATAGATTCGGCTAAAATTTGGCAGAGCAGTCAGGAGAAACGGGTAAATGAAAAAAAAAAAAAAAAAGAACACGCACGGATTCACCCTCACGGAATCGCGGTTGACACCGAATAATACACAACTCCAATAGAACAAAGAGTTTGAAACACCACATCGGGCTGTAGATTTAACGGTAGAAAGTTTTCCATTCCGATTGCGAGTTGCTCTAGGTTCAGTCATCAAACAGCTGGCCAAAAACACTTCAGGGAGTGTTTCTCCCCTCCACAATTCTCCAGCCGGTGTTAGCTTTGGAATGGCAGGTTCTAGACGCCGAATTTCTCTATATTCATGCCATGCTGGTTAGTTACAAGAAACACTCCCAAATGTGTTTCTCTCTCTGGATGGAGTTGAGGGACTTTAATAATCGATAGTGCTCAACTATCAATCATGGATGATAGGCGATTATCTTTATGAATCGCTTTTCTCATCTCCAATTATCGCGAAAATTCAGATTCCGAAGTTTAGAGAAATAAAAAAATACCTATAATAAAAAATTTAGAAAACAAAATTTAAAAAAAATTCAAACATTTTAAATAACGATTCCTAATTTGATTCTGAATTTGCTAGGCAAACAATGTTTGCCTTGTTTGCCCCCAGGCTTCGCCACTGGAGCCCGATACAGTTTGGCACAGTTCGGTGGAGCCTACCATGAACGACCGAGACCGACATTCTTTTGAGTACGCTGCCAAGCTGATGGAGACAGAAGGTAATCCTCTATGGTACGGCCCATTGGGAACTACCGTAAGGAACTGAAGGCGAGGCTAGAAAGAGGGGGATTTGCCAAATTTCGACAGACTGCATTCCATTACGACCACACTACAAGACAAGCTCCACATTATATGATACCTTCGGTCTGTAACTACCTTATCCCCCACGTATACGACAAAACAAACTCCAGGACCCAAACGAAGAGAAAAGAGAAGAATCTCCTCAACGATCCTCCATGTACCAACATCGTTAGAGGGGAAACATACTGCCTCTGCTCGACAAAGCAATAAACTAAAATGAAACTGAACCATAAAACTGAAATTGTACTTAACAATAGTAACAGAGCAATGTAAAAGTAACAGTAACTTTTTAATGTAAAAAAAGTTCATTTATAATTTTCTTGCATACCTACCTGTCAAGCACTATTATTAGAAGCAAAATGTATACACATACCATAATGCCCCACGCGACCTTCGGATTTTGTAATTAAAATTAAAATTTTGTAATTAAAGAAACTTCTTATTCTTATTCGTGCGCGCGTGCGTGTGTGTGTGTGTGTGCATGTGTGTGTGTGCGCGTGTGTCCTAATATCTGACCCTGGAATTTACCTTAGGAATTTTGGACAGAATTGTGGTTGATGGACAGCCGTATTTATGATTTACTGAGGAATAATTGGTAGAAGAATGCGATAGTGGTGGGCAAGTAATTACTCGCAGTAACTTTCAACACTGATACTGTAACATTTCCAGAAACGCATGACCTAGTTGCAATGTACAGCCCTTCCACTAAACCTTATCGATTTCGGGCACACGGTTGATCAGGCAACACATTTCGCCAATGTGTTGTCTTATATTTCGTTGTATACCTACTTCATTTTTTATTTTTTGAAAGTGGCAAATTCATGTAGATACACGAGGATACTTTGCTTTACATGGCCGGTTTCATTCATTTTTGGAATTTAAAAATAATAAACCAAACATTTTCCTGATAACTATGTAGGTGAGTATCTTAATTGATTTCCTGGAAGGTTGGTGCTTAAGCACATACTTATTTATTCGCTTCGATGGGAAAAGATCACCCTTTTGAAAATTAAGTAGGTGAGTAAGGTGTTTGGCAAGGAGGTAAAAGTAAAAGTCATTGTCACACTTAATGATCAAGTAGGTTTTTGATTTACAAAAAACAATACCTTTAGATTATCACAGAATTTATTCACGAAGTACTTTTCGGGACTACTTCATCCCATCTTCAGGTATAAAACATACAATAAACAATGAAAAAATGACAACAAACTGACAAGGCGTTGGTGGTGGTTAGAGGTGATGGTGGTGGTTGTTAGTTTGATGTTATGATGTATTGTGTGGACTGATTCTGTTAGGTGACTTATTGGTAGTAGGGGAAAATATGACTAAATGTATGCTTACAAAAATATATAGGTATGTGTATGTATATACCTATATTAAATTATACGTTCTATTTTGGTGTAAATTTGGATTTTCTATAATTGCACTGTGCACCGAAAGAAGTACTCTTATATAACTAACCTTCCATTGCACTATTTGCAAACACACATTGTGTTTGCATTGTTTGACTATGCATTGTCATACTTTTCATTGTTCACGCCAACAATCATGCCAATTACATGAACGATGTTTATAGGTATACCTACATTCTTGTTGTATGATGAGGATGACACGTTCATAAACGAAAACAGCTTTTGAAGTGAAACATTTAGTTAAGTGTTTTAGGGGATTTGTAGGCTCGGCAGGAGGAGAGTCGGCCGAGCCCTTATGTTTTCGCTTTCGTATTTATTACACACACTTCACTATAATAATGTATGAACAATTGATTCCCCTATTTTTGACCATCCTCAACACAAAACCGTTGAAAAATAAATTGAAATTTCAACTCTTTCAGGTACTTACTCGAGTTTGTGTGTGTTTCATAAAAGATTCCGATTTCGAGGCTTGGTTTCATGTACGTGGATGGACCAATACGAATTTCAGCCCTTCAGGTTAATTATTAGGGAGAGAAACCAAGCAAAACTCGTTTAAAGCACATTTTTGTTTCGTGGTTTAGGATTGCAAAAACCACAAACCTAGAAGAGCTACCATAAACACATTGACGACTGCAATACTTTCAGAACTACAAAAACTGAAACTTCTTCATTAGGCGAACTGTGATAGGAAGGTACATACCTAGCTCTATTGTTCTCCATAATGGAAATACTCGTTATCGTCGTAAAGAAAACACTTTTGACCTTAATTGATTATTGACAAGTTCTCGGGCGAACAATTCGTCGGGCTCAGTGAATCGTGGGAGGGACCTCCACTTACTGTATTATGTTCAAAGGTCGAACGATGCGATGGTTTGTTGTGTTCGTGTTGTTAGGCTCGCAGTGCGGTCTGGTATTGCTGTCACTCTCGCCTTACAAAAGCCGGCTTTCAATTGATCCGAATCGCATTATTTACCGGAAGCCCTTTGTGACATTTTGAGTTCTCCCAACGGTCCGTAACCTACGATATAGGAAAGGAGTGTGTGTGTGTGTGTATGGGGGGGTGTATCCATAATATAAATCCAGTATACCCGCACACAGCGTAGGGATCAACCTCACGCAACATTCCAGTAATGGAAGGTGTCAGGGGTAACATCAATGTACTGCGATGCCTGCCCTGGCTCTTCATAACCCTTTCAGCAACTTTCAAGGGGCAAGAGTGATGTAGTTCAGTTTTTCTCAGCCAATTTTTTTGCCAATTTGCTTCCGAGTCGACCAAGGTAGCGGAAGCATTGTTTTCACTTTTGGGAGGTGACAAAATGTTTACCTCCAAAATCCAAATTTCAACTCGTGTTTTTCGTTTTAGACCTTCCTGAACAATTTTGGTTTCGTGTTGGTCTGTGTGTCCGGGAATCCTTGCAACACGCATAACTTCCACAATTTCCATCCGATTTTGATGACATTTTCAGGGATTACGCGGGTTAGGCCCTGGATGGTCCCCTATGAAATGCATTACCAGCCGACCAACGCTAGCCTCCCCTCATGCGTAAACGTGAAATCCTTGAAACGTCAATTTCTACCGACCCAATGGTCCGATTTCGCTCAAATTTGGAGGACAGTTGAGAATGGGAGATTCAATAATGCCCTATAAGTTTCATCAAGATCGGATCAGTGGTGCCCACTGCGCATGCGCAAACGTGAAGCTCTCATAACTTCTACAATTTTCATCCCATTTCGATGGAATTTTCAGAGATTGTGCAGGTCGTAATCCCTTTGATGATTTTTTTAAAAATATATATATAAAATCATGTTATGGATACGAGGAAGCTATGTGCCACGCCCAGCTTGGCAGACTTTTTTGCAGTTTGCGGTATTCTACTTGTGGTTCACTTCCCTAGGGTGTCAAGGGTAACACCACTGTACCGCGAATTGGTATAAAGGCACTTCGACCCCCTAGAGAATAATAAAATATGATAAATACAGCAAACAGCATTTTAGGACCAACCGTTCACTCCCTGTAAGGACGTAAGGGTTGAACGAAAAAAAGAGCAGAAACGTGAGTCTGAATCGCAATTCTTCCCAAGTAGGCAAAATCTCCGTTCAAATGCAACTTTCTTTCGATTCCACCAAACCAAGTTTGTTGTTTACTATTCAGAAGCTTCCTTAGTTACTGAATTTCATTAAGAATGAATGATACAACTCTCCGATAATAATAATTACAAGAAGGTACCTACTCATCATCGCCAAGAGATGATTATGAACCTCACGGTAGGTGGGTATTTTATGTCAATAGGATCTTTGTAGATGGGCGATCTATACAGAAAATAATAAACCGTTGTGTAATAATTTGCAACGTTTTTGAAATTTGGGTCAGTGGAATGAGTGGAAACACCGTTCTGTATTCATCCTTACCTCTGATCGCAGTGATCATACTGGATGACTGGAACTTACTCTGCTTTGCTGGAACTTGTTTTGCTTTGTCTAAACGGTGTGGATGTGGAGACTATGCTATCTTGTTTCATGTTTCCCATCAATCCATCTCCTTCACCTACGCCCTCTCCAAGCTCCGCCCTTCGCCAAGCTCGCCTGTCCCACCAATAAACCCGCAGTGTAGCTGATGGAGACCACTTGAGCACGTGCGCTCTTCTTCCGGACAATCAATTACCCGATGGAGCGAAGGCCCTTTTCGGGGGTCCAGAAGTAAGGACAGGAACAGACATGATTAATGAAAGATGTGTTCTGCTCATTCTCTTCAACTTAATCCTTAATCCTTCTTCATCACTAACCATTAACCCATCTAATTGGAGGATCAAAACGATCTTTCCATGTTGCGGGAATCGGTTCCACTGCATTTCCGAGTCAAATTCAAGGTTTCCCAGAGCTATTAAAGATTTCCCAAATGATCCGAAATAGAAAACCTCCAATCAATAAAGGGAGGGTCCATCAGCATCAAAATGTCAGCTAATTGGGTCATTAGTTCGTGGAGGTTTGGTTGGCGGTTCTCAGACATTTGTACGCTTATATAGGTACACACAGCCATACTCAAGTACCCGAAGGAGTTAAAAATTCGAATATTTTTTGACAGATTCTTGACACGATCTTCAAAAATGGGGACATCGATCGTTTTTAACTTTATTTCAAGTGGTTTGCCTAATAAGTGCGGAAACGAAACATAATATTGTCAATGTACAGAAACGAGAACATAAATTTATCAATGTCTTTATGGTTTCACTTCTCACTATGTGGAACTCCATAACAGGTTGGTCTTAAATATTAGACTTATAGTTCCAACTCTGGTTGTTTTATAATACGATATGTTTCGCCTACTTTATAGGCAACTTCAGGATTCAGAAGTTGCCACATTAGCTCTATCCAACAATGAAGAATTGAAGGCGGCTATAAGAATTATGAAAGGGTTGCCCATCGCAAGCCGCTCTTTGTTGAGCTTGGGCTACTGACATTGCCGGGCTTGTTCATATTGTCCAGCTTGCGAGGATGGTTTGCCTCGTCTTGGCTACAATCATGACTATTTCACAAGGAACCGTAACCAGTTCGCCGTTCAGCTCCATCGCCTGTCCTTGGTTCAGCGGCGGAACCCTGACTACGCAGGAATAGGACTGTTCGATGGTCTTCCGGAGCACCTCAGATCCCTTCCCCTTCGACAGTTTAGCAGGCGGATCAGGGAGATCCTCGTGTCTGCTGCGCCATACTCGGTGCAGGTGTTGAGTGTTTTTTAGGATTAGGTTAAATCTTTCATTGTTTATATCATTTAATTTTTTCATCATACATATATACATTTGACGTATGGTTTTCGACTTGACTTGTTATACTTTTTATTTATTTGTTATATACTTACATACTTTATGACGTTTGTTATATACCAGTACTGTAGGTCAACAATAAAACGATGATTGATTGATTGATTGAAACATCAGTTGTCTCCCCACCTCCACGATCAATGTGATAGAAGTACAAAAGACATGAAAGTTATAAAAAGCATAAAAATCTCATTGAGTGAGAACCTCAGAATGCTAGATTCTACTCATTGGACATACTGAACCTTTCTCCGAATGTCCCACCTGAGGAATGTAATAGGCTCGTGAGGAAACAGCTAGAAGCCCCTGGTATCGATGCTAACGTAGCTAGTGAACTATTACACCTAATGTGTGTCTGCATTGACCAGAATTACTTTCAGTTCAATGGAAAGTACTATGCAACCTCGAGCGGATTGGCTATTGGCTCACCTCTCAGCCCCCTTCTTGCAGAGTTGTTTTCCGACGACTTGGAGAAGACGAGAACCTTCCAAGAAGGTGAATGAAAGCATTGGCTGGTGTACAGACGTAATGTGGATGATGGGATTGGACTGTGTTGTGGAGCTGAGCGAGAATTCATCAACTTCTGTAATCTAATTAATCAGTGTGTTAGAGCTGTATCAGTGTGTTGAGCTGTGTCTTGATCCTTAATTAATCAGATTCACCCAGCTATGAGGTTCACAGAAGAAAAGGAGATGAATGGGTTCTTGAATTTCTTGGATCTAATTATGATAAGATCAGGGAAAAGAATAGATTCAGAATTTTCAGAAAGCTCACTCACACAGATCTCACCATACACACAGAATCTAATCACCCGTACGCATGGTGCTTTCAGAGCAATGGTTTGGCGAGCATTGACGGTTCCAATGAGTGAAGAAAATGAATCGCAAGAGCTCCGCATAATAAAGCAAATAGCAGAAGGCAATATATAACATACAACTCGTTGATAGACTCAATAGTAAAAGGAGTGAAACGGAAACTAACTCTGGACCTGGTAATGCGCAATGAAGCTTACCAAAAGAAGATGAAATCTTCGGACCAGTGTGATCTACATTCGAAAAACCTCGGATCTCATGATGCAAGAACTAAGAAGAAATTCCCCCATCACGCCTTCACCGTACACCAACATCACATTAGGAATGAAACTTTTGAATAACACCCTTCAAGAAAGAATTAAAGGGTCACAAAGTGGAGAATACCGTATGAAATATGGTGAGAGCACGTGTAACGCGGAATATATTGAAAGAACTGGGAGGGAAGTATCTGAAAGAACCAATGAGCATTTAACGGCATTCCGAAGGGCAAATGAACTACGTATAAGAAGAAGTAGGGTCATAGACGTTGTTTTTGTTTGTTTCAGAAATAAGCTACCTGAAGATGCCTATAAAGTAGGCGAAATTTATAACGTATAAAACAACCAGCGTTAGAACTATAAGTCTGATATTTTTAATACCTACATGATATTGTAACATAAGGTCTCGGCTACTCTCCGAAGGCAGAGCCTACAAAAAATGTAGGTATATATTTGGTATCATCGCAAAGTTTCCTTTAGGAATCTTCCTAAATGTGCCTGCCCACAAAAAAAAAAAGAAACCATTGCGTGCTCCGTATATGACCACCTGATCTACTAGAAACTCTCTACTTATATGAATGTGTAATATTGTAAATTGTGAGCGCCACATCATTGTAAACCGGTGCGATCGAACAAGCTATCATCTATTTGACCGTCCCTCCACTGTCAGAACTCAAATCAACGCTCGCTTGTGTTTTCCCGTTTTCCCAATCCAATCCTCCTTTAATTAGCCCCCCCCCCCCCTACCCCATCGATCCAGGTGATGAACCATTCAAAAGCCCGCTTGAAGTGCTCTCACAAATTTTGGAGGACCGTATGGTTACCATTAGAATCCACTGATCGAGCGTCACGTCATTTCACAGGTCCATGGGTAGAGGATTTGTTTCAACGGCTATTATCCTAATGAAAATTACAAGGTTCAAAATTTTTACACAGAATTTGTTTTTACGGAGGGTTATTTGGTTTGAAGGCCCCCGAACCCCACCCCTCTCCGTACGAGCTGCTACCCCCACCGCGCGTCCGCTCCACCACCTACTTCCTTCGCCTTCCTTAACTCCAATAGTACTTGATTTAAAAAACACTTTGCCAGGGGGGTGGGCTGTATAACGTAACTTCATGGTGTTGGCTGCCAGGATGGTGGGCAGTGTATTATAGGTAGGTATTT
>JAEMON010000005.1:5144466-5155015 GCA_030264115.1 Lygus lineolaris
AAAAAGGGGGTTTCTATTTGAAAAAACGAAGTTGATGCGCGTAGCGCGCATTTACACGCATGCGCGGCGCGCGAAAATGTGATGGTTGAATTCCTCGTGAAAAATTATTAAGGGTACCGTTTTTCCCGTTTTTTTATCTCTATGGTAGAGCGAGAAAACTCGGTGGTGCATAACTCGTGGGACACCCTGTATACTATTATATTTTATATAATTATTACGAGTGTTTAAAAAATTAAAAATTCAACGACCTCATCTGTCCCATGAGGTCAAGAGGCCCTCCTTTATATTTTTGTTATTTTTTATTTAAGAAGGGTCCCCAATGCTCTTGGCACTGTCTCATTTGATTGTTACCTATTTTGGGGGATCTCAGTGACTCATCTGCACATGACAAATGGCTAATTCCATGACTTTCCCCTTCGTCGAATCGTACTGTGTTGTCAAGTTAAGGGGATTACTTAGATCTTTCTCGTAAGGTCGAAACGGATTCTATTTACGGTTGCGATGACGGATACCACCCAGTTTTTTCCCTTCTGTGTGCAGCCTGAGTCGACCAAGTAGAAAGGACCTAACCTCTCGACCCCTTGGGGCTCCTGGACAAGAGGCCAGTCGCTCGTAAACTCCTTTTCCTTATATTTCTTGTCTGTCGTCGGTCAATCCCTTTCAATCCTGAGTTTGATGGGGGACGGCAACGAATTCAATTCTTCCGAGGGCCGTTCAACATTGGTTCTCAGAACTAGCTGAAAACCTTGAATCCCAGACTACAGATGCGGATGCTGAACTAGGAATAATGTACCTATCTACAGTAAAACTTCTCAATAGCGGACAGATGAAGGAAAGTGTGCACTGTATGAAGAGTGTCAAGAAATCCTAAACATAATTACTAATGATAATAAATAAATAATAATAATTATTATTATTATGAAAACCAGTTAAATACAACAATAATTATTCAACATTTTGAACAAGCATAAAGCAGCAATAAAATTATGTGTATGCAAAGCAAGAAGCACTGGCATGGGGTATTAGGTTAACGGGTTTACTATTCCCTGAGTGGGGGTCAGAATGACGAAATTAGTGTCCACGTCCACTGTAGAAGGTGTAGCATCCTACGAACCAGGAAGATAATATTGCTACTATATTTAGTTGAATGGGTTCACGTTTCTGCCAAAGTATCAGCGAGATGACTTTTCCAAAAAACGCAGGACTGTAAATTCTATTCGCATAATTGTTCATGTGCCATTTATGTGCATTCACATATTCAATAAATAGTAGGGCCGTACAAATTGTCCCGTTACTAGGTACAGAATGTGTCCACTAAACAGGTGTTCAAATACATTAAATCTCCTATCACTGGGAGTCAGACCGCATGTGGGCGTCCGATAAGAGGGATTTCATCGTCTTTCTACCTAATTGTGACTACCTACAAACGCTACCTAATTTTGACCCTAGAATCGAATTTTTCGACATAACAGACTGGTTACTAATTCCATATTTTGACCAAAACTCCATTTCGCATGAAAAAACGTATACCAAGTTGGGTGAGCAGTATAGCTTCCTCACTTTTATCACATGGACGTATAGAATCAGTTAGTGAACATTTCGGTGAAATTTGTACGAGTATAGTTCCGGAGTTATACATATTGACAATAAATTTTAAGCTTGACCATGTGAAGTAACCATCACTCATCCTATTGTAGTGAAATTTGTAGGTAATTGTCTTGGAGTAAGCCCTCACGTGCACCCCGAATTTGGGCGAAATCGGTCTGTTAGGAACTGAGAAATATTAGTATCGACTCCGAGACCGTCAGGGGTGAGGTTAATTATGATGCTACAAAACATGGATGCTAGCATATAATATCATTACCTATTACTCACGGCAAAAGAAGTGTTGTTGAAGTCTTAAGTATCTTAGTGACGGAGCGAAATAATATATATTAGCTATTATTAAGAGATTTATTCAAAGAGAATCAAAGGGAAAATTGTAAAAAGTGAGAACAAAAGGCTTTAGGCTTAGAACGATAAAGGAGGAACAATATCTCCAGTGTCAAACACCTCCAGTTATTTTAACAATAATGGGCTTCAAACTGTCATTTTGCAAAGCCTCCTCCTAAATCATTTTAAACAGAAATATTCTTATCCACTCCATTCATGCCCACTGGTAGGGGTCGTCTTTTTCCTGAAGATCCACTATTGAATTATTTGATATAGCACGAATATTATTTATTGGCTGAACCCCGACTATTCTCAACACTTCTATGAATCGAGTGATATTGAGATCCAGGTTCTATGCGTATGATAGTGTATTGACTCATTCTCTTTCTTCACAGGTGACCTATGAAGCTGGAACAGCGTTGTTCGAGGAAGGTGGAGGTGATAGTGATTTTCATGGAATGCCAATAGCGAAAACCGCTGTCACGGATCCTCTTAGACTGCTTTCCAAGGGGTACGTACGCATCCAAATTGTTCGAACTGTGTAGGTTATTGATGAATTGAACGAATGTTTACTTTTCTTACTTGACCCGAAGGGTGAAGGGAAAAGACCTATTGCGAGTGGCCTGAAATAAAATTTCCAGAACTGACCCAACACATTCTAACTTAACTCCTATCTTCAAGTTTCAGACAGATATGTATTTATGTAGCTTTCTTTGTATATACGTGAATGTTCACGATTGCAACCTTATTAACAAGAGTTCATGGAGCGAATTTCCAACAAAAAACAACATTCTAACCTATTTTTAGCGATTTCTGAACTACGGAAATTTTTAATATCTGGTGGAATATTCTTACAGGAAATAGTGATCTTATTCCGAATACGCCATCTGCATAAACATCATGTAACCTACGTTTGTAATAGTAATATCCATCAAAAACCTAAGAAAAACTGAAAGTTGAGACTTGACTCGAAAGAGAGAAGACGTGTTTCACGTTTTCCAGGAAACGGGTGGCTATTTTTCCTTCGCTGCACATTGGCGGCAGGCCTGTAAGCCATCCCACCACTGACCGATATTTGGGCACGGAGGTGAACAGGAAGTAATGTTGGGCAGCACACATCTAAGGTCTGAGAACTCACTCACTTCGAGCCCTCAACCTCATGAAAAGGTTCCAGCTAACTCCTCCTGGGGAGTGGGGATGTGACAGAGTTTATTTCTACGTTTCTACAGATCATACATCAGATCGAAGCTCGACTATGGATCCATGTTGTACAGAACGGCAACTCCAAGAGAACTGGCAAGTCTTGATAACGTCTACAACCAAGGAATTCATCTGGCTTCCGGTACATTTCGATCTAGTCCAGTACCAAGTCTGCATGTCGATGCTGGTGATTGCCTCTCTCAGATAGAAGGGAAATCTTGTCTGAGGTACGCTGCAAAACTCAGTGCATCAGTGGATCATCCACTCCATGACTCAAATTTTGATCCTCAACCTATTAATCCAGCCCCTCTATTGACCTCAATTGACTTGATTCGCTCTGACTTATTTTCATATTCAATCGCATTTCCAATTAAGTATGTCTAACACCCCCCTACGCTCCATGGACTTCACCCCTTCCACAGATTTGTCTCACGCTAACCAAATATTCCAAAAAAAATCAACCCACCATCTGGAATATTCTTCAAAATTCCACGAGATTATCTCCAGCCTTTCTCCTTGCTCAATAACATACTGTCATGGTTCTAAAACACCAGATGGCATTGGAAGTGCTACGTACATGGATTCTGATGATCATCAGTTCTCCTTACAACCTTCCACGTCTATTTTCACGGCTGAATTGTTTGCCATTTATGAAACCTTGACATTGATCAGTGCAGGAGAAGCCAGAACAGTGGTTTGCACTGATTCACTGAGCGCACTGCAGGCAATCAGAAGAGGAGTAGATTGATGCTAATCCACTCATCAAGGACATCCTCATCAGCATGAAACGCCTTATGAACCATGGAAGCGCTGTAACACTATTCTGGATTCCCAGCCATTATGGGATGAATTGAATTGAATATATTTATTGAAAATCGTGTACATAAATATGGCCATACAGCCCTCTCTTCCATTAGGCACACGAAAACTAATTACATACTTCTTAAAAATAAGACAGGTTCTGTACAAAATAATGAAAAACTCTCGTGGTGTTCCGATGATTTTTAAACTAAATAACGCGCAAATAATTTCTTGTGTAAATTGTTCTTAAAAGAGGAAATTTGTGAGCTGAGATCAAACAATTCTAGATTTTCGTTATAAAATTTAACGGCCTGGACCACGAACGATCTCTCAAAGAAAATCGTCTTAAATTTAGGTACATCCAAATGACTTGATGAAGGGAAGCGAAACCGTCGATAGAGATGCTGGAGCAGCTTCGGAGAGCCCAGTTACTGAACACTGATGATTCAATTAAACTTAAACTTAAACACTTGGAGAAGAATGGGATGAGCCCCATCTTTAAAAGCAAGGCTGAAGAAAGTGGCTGAGTCCACAGAAACATGTACCACCAAAGAAAGAAAATAAATTGAAGACTCCAAGATTTTGTTTCAAAAACAAAACAGCAGGCATGGCTAGATATAGAGGCATCTTGACTCCAGCTACAATGATTCGAATGTATAAAGAAAAGTGTTAAATTTTATGAATCGTTTTAGAATGGTCTGAAACTGATTTCCATGAAGAAAATTTTCAAAAATTTGCATTACAAAAATGTTGAAGCCATTGTAATAGCTTAATTTTCTTCGAAAATTCGCTAACAAACCAGAAACCGTTGAGTCGTTGAACTCATCTATCTATTTGGATCGTTTTTGATCCTGCTGGTTCGACAAAGATTTCGGAAATTTATATGTACGGATAAACACAAATTTAGTTTCACAATAATAAATTGAAGATGAAACATTTAATTACTCTCAGTTCATCTCTGTAAAAAAGTTTTACTGCAAGTCGTTTTTTATTGAAACCAGCCCAAGAACCGCTTTTGCGGGAAAACTTCGGGAACGGGGAAACCCCTGTTCCATCCAATAGTAATTTATATTTAGGTCTATTATCTATAGTTGGACCGACTCTTCCGATGGACAAATGACGATTCACCACGATGACTAAGGGAAACTCGTGAGTTGACATAGGGTGGTTCGTAAACCACTTGCATTGATCCCAACCCAACCTTCTTAATAAGTAATGCCGAACCTTTGCCCGCTCTTCTGTCTCCGAAATAGCTCTCGTTCCACTTCCGGATCGATCTGCTCTCGCGTTGAAACTAGTTACTTTTCTATTTTCTTAAAAGGAATTGATTAGTTGGAGACTCATTCACTTTTACTCTGAGTCACCGAAATCCACTTCCAATGTTGTGTGAAGTGCTAGTGAAAGTTGAGTAAAGTGAAGCAATCAACCATTGCTGACATAATCGTCTGTGTCGTCACTAGAGGATCAGAATAGGTTAAATTTTGCCAGTAAATCTTGCTCCCTCACTAGCGAAGGTATAGAGAAAGCTTATAGCATTAATATGAAATTGATTTATGTACCTAGGTAAATGGGAATCGGGGAAAAGTTCTGGATCATTTCATGGGGTTGAATTGTCATCACACTAGGTAGCCAAACTGGAAACTCCGACCAGCTTAGTTTTTATTCGTACCATTAGGATTCTTAGAAGGATGTGGAAAGAGGAGGAAAATGGCGGTGTTTGGAATGTGGCATGATGTGTGATAAATTCAGAGCTTTCCAACGATTGGTGAACAATTTTTGTATAGGATGGAAAATAAGCAAGTTATGACTCACTATAAACGATTGGCTGTACGTGAAAGGCATTGGAAACCTCTTATCGCATTTTCGTATCGTTTTTGGGCTGGGATGGCAATGGGTAAAGCATCTTCCATGCTGAAACTCGGATTGCTTGAACGAAATCGGATGAAAAGTGTGGTTACTTAAGCTGTAACAACGAAATTTAGTGAATTCCACTTTAGCGCAAATGCAGAGTCTGCCGCTCAATCAATAATGATGCAATTCATTTGGGACCTCAGGGGGCCTTAACCGCAAATTTCCAACAAATTTGAATCAAACAAAACTTTGTATGTTATTCCTGTTCGACGAATTTTACTCTAGCTCATGCGTAGAGCGTACCGTTGATTCAATCTTGATGAAATTCATACAGGACTTGATGTGGCCCTACTCGCAATATCCCTTAGAATTTGAAAAAACTCGATGAAAACTATTAAAGAAAAACTCTGGAAGTAAATAATAAGAAAATGAAAGACACGGAACCAACTTTGTTCAGGAAGTTCTGAAACGAAAAATGCGAGTGGAAATTTCAATTTTGGATGACTGTGGGCCTGCAGGCCTCACAAGACTTTTCCCGCTTTGTGGGGCACGATAAGCCCACAGTGGCGTCCCTGGTGAGGGATGTACTCCTCCAGCAACACAACTCAGCATGGATCCTCAGCTTGGCGTTACCGTCAGTCTTCTCTAAAGGGTAGAAAATAGGGGATGCAATTTTTAAAACGCCCTAGCTCGAACATTTCAAATAAGAAGGTATACTTTTCCATCGATTTGAAATGGAACACAATTTTTAGCGTCGAATGAGACCTTGCGGAGCGTTTTAGGACCAACCGTTCGCTCCCTGTAAGGACTTAAGGGTTGAACGAAAAAAAGAGCAGAAACACGAGTGTGAATCGCAATCCTTCCCGAGTAGGCAAAATCTCCGTTCAAATATCAGCTGTTCGAATGCAACTTTCCTTCGATTCCACCGAACCAAGTTTGTTGTTTACTTTCAGAAGCTTCCTAAGTTACTGAATTTCATTAAGAATGAATGATACAACTCTCCGATAATAATAATTACAAGAAGGTACCTACTCATTGTCGGCAAGAGATGATTGTGAACCTCGCGGTAGGTGGGTATTTTATGTCAATAGGATCTTTGTGTATGGGCGATCTATACAGAACATAATAAACCGTTGTGTAGTAATTTGCAAAAAAAACTACTCGTAAATGAGTGGATGTCGAAATAAGTCAGAGTTTATATTTCTTCATATTTATTAACACTTATGCTGAATGTATGTTGAGTGCCTACCTAAATAAATATATATGCTTAGGTCGGGTCTGACTGGTCTGGTTCTACTTCTATTAAAAGTCGGGGCAGAATTCAATTTCCCGGCTTCATCCCCCTTTCATCTTTCAATTGTTTTTCAATCAGCAGACTCACTTGAAAGTTCATCTCGGCTTATTTCCATACAAAATTTAAATACCTGAAGCGACGTACCTACAATACGCTTGCCAAGCTGTAGTGGCTGGAAATTGAGTTCCCAAGATACTAATCTGCAGTTCATATGAATGGTATACACGGTTATTAGAAGGGAAGTAAACTATGATAGGATGTGTTTATGCGACATGCCGGAGGATTTTCATATAATCATGAAAAAAGTTGTCATGTATTGAAATCGTGAGAAAAACCATAGGAAACCGTATCTACTATTTTATTCGTTTCATTGACGAACAATGCCCCGATTATCATTTGCTTAACTGGAGGCTTCAACCTGCCAGGGGCTCTATGGGACGAGTCCGCTGGCTACTTCTGGGATTCTCCCTATTTATACTCAAAATGCGAAATAGTAAAGGAATTACTCGACTTATACAGCGTGAGACAGAACTATCATCTGCCTAATCCTTATGGCAATATTTTAGATCTACGCCTCTCTAACATGCCTGGTATTTCTCTTCGCTCATCTGAACCACTTTTGCCTCTCGACCAACATTATCCACTCTTTGAATGCATGTTCATGATATTACAAGTAGATTTCACTTTTCTTTTGCTTCTTCACTAACGAAGATAGAAAGCTTTGTATTCGTGCAAGAAATTTAAAAAAATCCTACCTACCCCTTCTAATTACTTCCAAAACATTAATTTAGTCCTTTTTCAGTTTTTTATTTATTACTCAAACGCCCTAGAAAAAGAGCAGGAGAAAGTATAAATCGGACAGAAACAACTGCTTGCGTACAAGTACGCAACTCAGTTAGACATTTTTATGTGCTTCGCCAGCACCGCCCTCTGTGGAAATCGTGAATGGTTATTTAAGTCATCAACATGATTGTGATTGACAACATGCATGTTCCATGTTTCTGAAGATTGTTTCTAACGTTTGTTTCAACTTTATAGCAACACGAATGCGAAGTTGATCACTAAACTGTTTACACACATTTATGAATACCCTTAAATCTCAGTTATTGGGATAGTTACTGGTGAGGTGAATACATACAAATTTGTAGTTAGTTTAGGGCTTTTGAATTAGTGGTGAACGATTTTTGTGGCATGGAAAATGAGGAAGTTACTTTTCCTTAGCAACGACAGGTTATAAGCAAAAATCATCAGAAAACTTCTTTAACCCTTTTTTATAACGGTTTTTTATAAAGCTTTTTTTTGACGCTTTTTTATCACGCTTACCGAGTTTGTGTGCCATAGCAAAGACATAAAAATGTCAAAATGTTGTCCTCAAAAATCAAAATTTCCACTTGCTTTCTGAATAATTTTGGTTCCGTGTTTGTCGGTCTGTGGTCAATTTCTTGTCCTTGGCAAAACTATATAAAGATGTGGTCCGAATTTGATGAAATTCTCACGTGCGGGTTAGTCCCGTGACGATCCTCTACCAATTTCATCTCAATCGGACCGCCAGTAGCGTGAGCTCACGTGAATTTGCTGAAACCCCCGTATCTCAGTTCCTAATTGACCTATTTCGCTCAAATTTGCAAGGTAGCTGTGGACCGACTCCAAGAAAATAACCTATGAATTTCGTCACGATAACTACTGCGCAAGCGCAAACTTGAAATTTGTTGTCATGGGTGTAGCTCCGGAACTACTCGAACAATTCCGGTACAATTTTCAGGGATCACGCGGATTAGATCCTGGGAGGTCCCCCATGAATTTCATCGCCATCAGACCACTTGTAGCTTGTGAGCATGCGCAGACGTGAATTTTCTGAAATTGCGATTTCTCAGTTCCTAATTGACGGATTTGGCTCAATTTTGGAGGTTAGTTGAGGGCTGACCTCAAGACGATTACCTATGAATTTCGCCACAATTTAATAAGTTATGGCTACTGCGCATGCGCAAACTTGAAATTCATTATCATAGGCGTGCTCCAAACTATTCTACCAATTTCGTTGTTCACTAACTGATTCTATACGTCCATGTTACAAGAGTGAGGAAGCTATACTGCCTATAATAAAATGGTGCACGTGTAACGTTTTTCTGTGTGTAACTGCTGCCTAATCTCCCATAAAATTCAAGTCTATTTTACGGGCAAGCGAATTTTTTTTTTTTTTTTTTTTTTTTTTTAAAGAAAAAAGTGTTCACCTCACGGTAGTGGAACAGTTTTTTGTTGCCTTCACCTACCTTTGGTAAAGTCAGGAGCAAAATGTCATCTACTCAAGGGTTTCGCTACCTTAGGGGACACGGGACCAGTATTCTGAACGGTTGAATTACGAGGGGAAAGTGGAATGAACTGTAGGAACAATTATTAGGTAGGCTTTCGTCGATACTCAACATCCAGAGGCGGCATCGATCGCGGAGGTCGCCGGCGGTTGTTGAGGATGAAATATTAATATACTATTCCAACTTCGATCGTTTCAACCGCTCGATACGGGCTTCTGCGTTCGAAAGAAAATTGGGATGCTTTTACGAGGTAGGAAGTTAGAGAGGTGGTGATTGTGTTATTTGTCCTAAACCGGTTTAGGTTGGTACTTAAACTACCAACTCTTCCTGGACAGTCCCGTTTCCCAGCACTTCCCTTCCTAGGACACGATGTGTCTCATATTTCAGGACTCGAAACAGTCAGTCAGTATAGGAATATGTAGGAATAATATCTATGTAGGTATCTACTAATTTCAGGACACTGTGCAATAAGTGCTTAGTATGTTATTTAATAAGTAGTATTTAGGTGTATACAAATAGTTACCCATGAAGTTAGCAAAATGTGAAACCTGCATGGTAATTTTTTGTCCTAATTTGAAAGATCATAGTGAGGGCTTTCCAAAAAAGTGCTATATGAGTGTTATCCAACGATTGAAACTGAACGGGAATCGTTATTTATTATTTTATTAATCGTTATTGTATCCAAGCTGACGTCACCGGCCTGTGCGGGTCCCTCAGCTACCATCTTTTGCGGAACCTAAATGAAGTCACACGCTCCCTTTCAATCCGTTTTCTGGTCAAATCATTCGTAATTTCAAGCTGGTGTTTAGCAACAGGGGAGTTTCGAGGCGGTGAATCCGATTTTGAGGTTCAAAATTCAGAATTCCTACCTATGCGTTTTCCCCATTAATATTATCCGGGGCGTAACAGGTCCTAACGGCTTTATGTAGGTACTAACTACTGGGACAGTCCCGACCGTTTTTCGTATGCCCTGCCAAGGACCCGATTGTGTGCCACATTTCAGCACACTATACAAGAACAAGTACAATCATGGTTTTTAATGTTTCAAATTAATCAGGGTATGTTGTTGGCATACTCATGATGTATTTTGTACTGTACATGTTTGTGTGAATAAACTGCACTGTTTTTTTAAAGCGATTTTTGACTCTAAATTTTCAAAATT
>JAEMON010000005.1:5218294-5240722 GCA_030264115.1 Lygus lineolaris
TCTTCTAATAACATCTTGAACGGGGTTGAACGGAAAAACGAGCAGGAACACGAGTGTGAATCGCAATCTTCCCGAGTATCATCAATGCTCCATTCAAAGATCAGCTGTTCAAATGCTTCCTTCGTTACTAAATTTCGTCATGAATGAATGACACAACTCTTGGATAAGAATAATCACCTACTCATTGTCCCCAATAAATGATTGTGAACCTCGCGATAGGCTCTTTGTAGATGCCCGATATAATATATAGGTTATACAGAAAATGATAAACCGTTGTGTGATAATTTGAATCGTTTTTCTATTCGATTTTTGGGTTCTACGCATCTTGAAACGTAGAAAATCAAATTTTGAGGAGGGTTAAAAAAAAAGTTTCGGACTCGATTCCAATGGTTTATTATTGAAAATAATAAACCAATAAATTGAAAACAGTCGTCTTTGTTGAAACATAATTGTTTATTAATGTGTGCATTTTAAGGGGTCACTTTAGGTAGGGAACGTAATGCTTTCTTCCCAGTTGAAAACTTTTCAATTAGGCTTCTCAAAATATGTACCTCATCCTAATTGCAAATTTATCATCCTGGGTAGGCCCTTTTTGAACGGTGACGCCATTAATTTTTCACAACATACAACAACATTCCACAATCCATACCCAACTCGTATATAGCCATTTACTTCATGCACTTTGTATAATTTACTACACAATATGTTTATGGTGGTGATTGAATAAAGGGAAGTGTTTCAACCGTGTTTCCATTTGCTGTTGCAAATTTCAGTTGCAGGTCTCTCCTCTCAGTTTATTGTGCAGCTTTGTATTTCGCCCATCATTACTTTATTACGCCTTTTGAAATTTCCTCTCCACTAAGTAGGTACTCCTGTCTAAACTGTCAGGTAATGAAGCGCAGTAACCATCAAGCAAACATTCCACCATTTGAAGGCATACGTTTCTCCAAGATGAAAGGCTGTAGGGCTGTCCCATTAAAATAAACAGCCGCTTTTTATGAAAAACCAACGTTCCCTGTCTTTACTCTTCCAACTCTCCCGTTTTAATTAAGTACTAGTATTTTCTTACAAAACTCCGCTCATTTAATATTTTCTAGATTAAATATTATTAAAGACCCATTCAACTCATTTCGTAACCATTCCCGAGACTTTGGAATTTCCCATTGAGCGTAGTTGTGTACATAATTGAATCGTTCTTGGTGGAAGTTAGATAACAACGTGGCTTCGAGTCGACGAAGTGAAATTTACGCATCTAGATAATGGATACTTAGATGAAAATCAACAGATCTGTGAGTCGAATTTTGCGTCGATGTTCTTACTTTGTATTTCTGAACATGTGTTATGCATTTTTCTTCTTCACTACCTACCAAAGTCAAAAGAAGTCAAAGAAATTGTAACCTCGAATATCAAAAGTTCCATTGGGCTTTCGCGTTCCAATCTTCCCACCTTTCAGTACAATTTTGGTTCCGTGTTTGTCTGTCAGTCTCTAAATAAGACGCTGACTCGGGACTGATCTGTACACATTATTTTTTGAAAGTGGATGTCCTGTGATAATCTTAAAATGACTTACTACTCGTATGTATACAGTATCCTAATATAAATATGGTTCCATAGTAGGAGGAGGTGCCTATGTCATCAACTTCCATTGTCTAGACATAGCGATCAATACGGTATTACGAATTGCAACAAAGTCTCGTAGACGTGTTCTGCTAAGTGTACCTATGCTGGGTGTGTCGACCATAACTGCCGAGACTTCAGGGATCGATTCTACAGGTCATTTCCAAAAAAATTGTCTCTTGAAGTTATTCTTAAACCCCTTGTTTCTTGAGTTTTCTACTTTCAAGATTTTGGCACAATTTTCACACTCCGATTCTTTCCAAAACATTTTGAACATACATCAAAGAGATAGGAACTTTGACGCTCTTTCCAACGTTTAAGTCATTTTCAATTTCACTCAATTAACTGAGATAATAGGTATTTATCCATTATAATAATAATAATATATTTATTGGAAATGGGACTCAGAGTTACATCGAGTAGAACAATAAGCCATGTCAAATAATCAATATGAAGTTCCTGCATAAAACTCAACAAAATTTAACAATCAATTTATTTACACATGAAACTTTGTCACTGACTTGTCACTGACTGAATATAGTTCCTTGTCCCAATTGATATTCGATGTGTAAAATATCGTGATAATCCCTCGATTCATTACTCTTTGAAACCTCTCTTTGCTGAGAGTATAGAAGACCTCAGGGCTTTAGATGATAATCCTGATCGCACATTAGAATCGATTTGCCATATATAAATCGAAATTGAAGGAAATGAAAAGCTTACCTACATAAATGCAAGTGAAGTACTCGTAAAAAACGAAACAACCTTCATCATACTTTTACAATTGCAACGACTATTTATTGTCCATAAAACAGCAGTTACAATCAAATAGCGTATCGTCGTAGATTGGAAATTCAACTAGCAACAGGCATGGGGAGTAAAAAACACAGTTCTTTGAAGCCACACCGCAATCCGATTAGTTCCGGCACATAAAATGTGAATGGACAGTTCATTTTGGAGGAAAAAGTCCCATTCATGCAGCATGAGTTGATGAGCGAATTTTCAAAGAATGATTTTAACCGATTTCGTAGGTGATTCTTATATGAAATTTCAAGCTGATTCCGAATCTACCATAATGTTCCTGTGCTTAAGATGGTAATTCACACCAAAAACTTCAAAAACGCATTTTTTATCGATTTTTGACTCTATAAATTTTCAAAATTTGAACCCTTCGAGTACTCCAAAAATTCCGGCCAACGAACTCATCCTTTCTTTTGATCGTATTGACATTTTGAAATTTTTTCAGATTTTTTTCATATTAGCTCGATTCCTCGGTCAGACATCGTCGGGAATGACACACGCACATATTATACTCAGGGTATTTGTCACTTGGTGTGAAAGAAAAAATTAGATAAAACTAGACTGAAAATGGAGTAGAACGCCTCCAACCGCACCTTTCTATCTCAATCTGTTCTTGAGATATGATTTTTTTAATGTTTTTTTTTTTTTCAGAAAACCACGTTTTTCGCCTTAAAAACCCCATGTTTCTTCACTTTGAAAACATTTTGTTCTACTTTCGTCCACATTTTTGGATTCTGCGTTAAATTTCCTATACGCCTAATGCACATTCATAATCAAAAACAAACTCCTGTGGACCGCAATTACAGTTCGAGCATTGAAAATTTTTAAAAAATTAAGTTTATGAAAATACTTGTACAGTAACTGCATTTCCAAAAAATGCTGGAAGCTGTAAAATCTCAGCAAAACTTGCAAATTTAATCAGCTTTCTAATGGTATGGTCAACTTTGCGATTCCTTATCGATTTCCTTGAGAAACTCACGTTTGAATGCTGAAAAACAATAGGCACCTACGGAAATACGAGTACCGAATACCAGAAAATTAACAAACGGATTCTCTTTTTTTGTGTTTGCCGTAGTAGTGATGTGATTCAGATTGATAATTTCAAGGATACCAGGGCAAAATGAAATCCTCGTTGTAAGTCTGAGGTCGTTTTACTCAATTTCAGTACAAAAAATAAGGAGTTTAAAATAAAATAACTTGCCACTCTCAAAACTTATCAACTTCCACAACTTGCCACCGATTTTGAGAGATTTCCAAGGATTTAGCGGGTTAGGGCCTCGATGGTCCATAACCATTTTACGTATTTTTAACCTGACCCCTAACAATTTTTTTGTCTCGTCCGCGTAACGATAATTCTCAGTGGTGTTGATGATTGCCAGTTTAAACGAACGTCAACACGATCGGGAATTGCGTTCGTAAATTCCTCCTCGTTCTATACGAAGTATATAAGAGATAGATCCGATTGGGGTCCAGGGGGGCTTGCCCCCTTGGCGAGGAATAATAGGCCGAGTATATATATGTGTTAAATTTCAGGAATCGTTCTAGAATGGTCTGAAACGGATTTCCATGGAGGAAATTTCCAAAAATTTGCATTATTTAAATTTTGAAGCCATTGCAATAGCTTTATTTTCTTCAAAAATTCGCGAACGCAATGCTGCCGCCTAACTTTGTTGACTCTGACACAAATAGTCATTTCATTTAGAAGAGATTTAATTTCGTAAAGCGATTAATTTATTGGATTTATTTAGTTCTTGGTGACGATTGTCCTGCAGTCCGACTCTCTGCAAATATTGTATGCACCGAAGTTCCATTCATGCAGCATGAGTTGATGAGTGAATTTTCAGTGAAGAATCAGTTTAACCAATTTGGTGGGTGAGTATGTACAATTTAGTTCTAGAAACAAAATCGATACGTTCCTTACCCTTCTATTCAGTTTTCACCTGCGTAGAATAGAATTAACTGAATGTTGGAAAAGGGTGAGATGATCCTGGGGGATTAGCAGACACTATCTGGTAAGCTGCCTGAATGGAGGAGATAAATCCGAGCAGGACAGGAGAAAGCATTGGTGGACGGTGATGGTGCTTGTTCAACAGAGGGTGCTGTGTTGCCATGGAATTAACTCGGTCTCGCAGTTTGTCCTTCAAACGTGTATTAACCCCATGTTCGGAAGGTGTTGGAGGTCCCACTTTCTGTATGGGTGAAAACGCTGTTAGAGGTGGAACTAGGGAGTCAGGGATCATCCGATTCGCATAATGTGATTAATGTGATTATGCAAAGAAGATTTCTGGTACCTATGTCTGTTTCCTACAATCGGAAGACCAATATAGTAAAGTTCAGAGTAATATTATGTGTATCCACCATAACTATTTCATTTGTTATTATTGGCAAGACAAATTCTTGTACCCCTCCATCTCTACACAAAATTTGATTTTATTTTACGATTCAAGATAGGAACATGAAATCATAAAATAAAATTTGACTGCCGTAAGCCATACATATAACTGGGTGTACAGAATCAAAATTAATGGATTATGGTACATTGGTTCCATTTGGAGTATTTTTGCTCGTCGAACTTTGGCGTTACCGTCAATCATCTCCAAGAGGGTAGTTGGGGGTTGACTCCAAGACCACTGCCTATGAATTTCGTCAAAATTGGGTCAGTAATAAATCCCGCGCATACGCAAATTTGTTTTTATAGGCTTAACTCCCGAATCTAACAATTTCGGTGAAAAACTATGTTTCCCCTTTTCCTTCTTTTTTTTAGTGAACTCACTACCTAACTGATTCTATACGCCCTTGTTACAAAAATGAAGAAGCTATACTGAGAATCCAACTTGGCAGACGTTTCAAACTCTGTAACCCTAACTAGTTCGAAACTTTCAACAAAAGGGTATGGTTTTTCATGATTCTAAATACCTATACTTTCCATTTTTAGAATCGAATAAGATCACCCGGATGTAGAGATCTACTCCAATAACAACAGCTGCTCTAACCCCCTTGATCCCGAACATATGATGACTTCACGATTGAATTGATATATATTATTTGATGTGTATGTATGTGTGTGTGTGAGTGACAGTTGACAGTTCTTTATTCTTTATGAGAATAATATTAGGTATAGTGAAAATAATTACAGTTCAATTCAGTCCATTCATTTCTTATTTTAAGTATTCTTTTTTCTTTCAAGATACTACACCAGAGTGACCAGCTTGAGTGAGTCACAGGGTTTGTACTCGTAGTCTCGTAGATGGGTTCTAATTATTCAGTGGCTTCCGCATAGGTGAATGATCAAGATTTTTACAATACCACGTCAAAATGGATACAAGACAAATATTAGTGATAAAATAGTTATGTAACTACCTAACTCAAAGCTTCGGTAGTTATTACAAATTAATCTTTAATTTACACGGTTAACATGGAGATTGGATTCTCCAGGTGGCTTTCGACAATAAATTGAGAGTTGTTGTATGCCTGCTCGCCTAAAGCTTCTTAAATCTTATTTTTTGATTTCAAGTATTTCACTCTCAACTTTACCTATTGTTCAAGCACAGTGGATGTGCGCAAGTTATTAAGATCTATTGAGTGCATTGAAATGAAGAAACAGGATGGAAGAGTAAACATCAAGAAGGCGCGAAGAGTGCAGGTGGAGGCACGAAGATCAAACCTGAGGCAGGCAGGGAGTTGAATTTATATTGCATGAATGTGTGAAACTGGGAAAAAACTCCTTGTTGATGAGAGAATGGGGAAAAATGATAGTAAACGGTGATGGTTGGAGGGTGTTGTTTACGTTATGCCTGTCGTGTCTCGGAAGGCTATTTATTCTATCACCATCTTGGCGTGATTAGCGCGGCGCGGTTGTCCCGAGGAGCTATATAGAAGGGCTCTCCATTCCCAAGGGCCCTTCACACATCAGCCCTTTCCCTTCGACAAGCAACCCCTTCCTGTCCTCGAAATGCCTTTCAAAGGGATGGGAAAACGCCCCGAGGGGAGACGGGAAGTACGACAAGAGGACTCAGAGAAAATAATGATATACCGGCCATAGAATTGAGAAAAGTACTTCTGGACCCAGGAAGACAGTTTATTACAGAGGAGCTACACAAGACATAACATTTATCTATGTAGGACCCGTGTCTGAAGGAGAGTCAAATTCGTTCTTGCTTCCTAGTCTACCAAGAACATGAAAGCTCTGTTATCACTTTGGGATCTGAATTTTTCTGACTTTTTTTTTCTCAAATTGAATGAAAATTGGTTTTTTGTCGTGAATCCTTGTCATACTTTTCATCCGATTTCGATGAAATATTCAGGGATTGTGGGAATCTGTTTCATGTTTAAACATGCCCTCCCCCTCTCCAAACACCCATGCCCTCTGACAATTCGTCATTTTTTAACCTAGTATAATTTATTATTAATAATGAAAACTGTAATGCATTTGAAATGCTGCCACAATTAAAACAAACTATTATATTACTCTCTTCGCCCATGACCCCCCGGCGCCGCCCCTGACTATGCACCCCCAATTCTGGCGCACCCTGTTGGGATTCAGGTTATGATGTAACTTGAAATTTGAGTGATGTGGTGGAGTCCACTAGTATTATTAGCTACGAAATATTTTGACCCACATTTATTTTCTGAGAAGGAGAGGCAGTCGAATAAAAAGTTTTCTGAGTGAAAACTAGTTTTGGTTTATTATTTTCTATAATAAACCTTTGGAATCGAGCACAAATAATTGATTAACCCCTCCTCAAAATTAGATGTTTTACGTTTCATGTGGGTTGTGCCCTAGACGGTCCCCTATCAATTCCATCGCAACGGGAGCTCTAGTAGCTTATGCGCATGCGCAAACGAAAATTTCCTGACACTACGATTCCTCAGTAAGTAACGGGCCGATTTCGCAGTACAAGGGATGACTCTAAGACGATTGCCTATGTATTTCGTCGCAATTTGACCAATAATAGGTAGGTACTTTGAATGCTCGGACTTGAAATTTGTTGTACTAGGCCTACTTAATTCGGTAACTATTTTACCAATTTTCATGAAATGTTCACTAACTGATTCCATACGTCCGTGTTAGAAAAGTGAGAAAGCTATACTGCCAAAGCCAACGTGGCAGACGTTTCGTACGTTTCAGAGCTCTCTGGTTCCGTGTCTGTCTTTCCGTGAGGTCATATACCTTGTCCCAGCAAAGCTATAGGAAATTATGGTCCAATTTTAATGACACTTTTAGGAAACCCATAGTGCTCAACTTGGCATACTTTTTTATATGCTAGTTAGAAATCATTAGACATGTATTAATTTTTTTAAGATTTAGCAGGTAGTTTCAATTTCGATGGCCTCGAAGTTCATTTATCTACAGGTAGAGTTGTCGTGTCGGTCAGTTTTCTAGTCAGTACTTTTTCAGTTGGCAGCTTCTTAGTTTGACTTACATGGGTAGGAATTTTGTATTTTGAACCTCAAAATCTGATTCAGTACCCTTGAGAACCCCATGGTGCCAATTTCCAGATTGAAATTACTACTGATTTGACCAGAGAACGGGTTGAAAGGGAGCGTATGACGTCGTTGGAAAGCCCTCACTAAGAATTGCAAAATAAAAAATAACCATTCAACTTCCCCATTGCCTAATTGTAAAGTTATGGGGTCCATGATTCGGGACTAAACTCATCGTTGGTCTCCCACCATTTCATCATCATTAAACTGTCCACGACGAAAATAGCTGCTTCGAGACTTTGAAGTTAATGAACTCTTCCGATCACGGAACAGCAGCGCTCGTGTCGTGACAATATCCCAAACATCGATCTCTGAATGCACTGTTGCTTTTTCTGCGCATTCCACGTCGAGGGAATTAGTTGACACGGTAACCTTTAAAACAACAGCTGGAATTATTCAGAAGTATCGGAAGGGTAGCCGCCAGTCTGACCTTGGCTGGGTCATTAGGGGTAATTTTATACCAAGCGGATCTGATAACGACGGTTGGCGTGAGTAGAGACCCCCTCAAAACATATCGTAACTCTTAATTTTTTACCTTGCCTAATACAGGGTGTTTACGAATGAACATATCAATTTTTTAATCGATACGTGTTGTGACATTTGATGCTGATAAAAGTTCCAGTCATACAGCATGAGTGAATGAGCGAATGTTCAAAGAATCATTTTACCCAATATGTTGGATGATTCTAATAGGAAAGTTTGCGCTAATTCAAAAATGCACCATACTAAGTATGTTCCTATGTTTAAGATTGTAACTTACATTTTTAAAAACCTCGAAAAACAGGATTTTTGACCATTATTTTTCCAAATTTGACCCCTTGGAGTACTCCAAAAATTCTGGCCAACGAACTGATCTTCTATTTTGTAAATATTGACATTTTGCAATTTTTGGTGTAAACTTCAGGAATCGTTTTAGAATGGTCTGAAACGGATTTCCATGGAGAAAAATTTTGAAATTTTGTACTATTGAAATTTTGAAGCCATTGCAATTAGAGCTAAATTTTGTCTTCGACAATTAGCTTACATTTCAAGAAAAAGTCAGCCTTGTGGGTGTGGCTCATACTTTGAGTATAGATAGATGGAGGCCATTGCTGCTAGTGAAAACGGGAAGCCAAACGTTCCGCCACCGTCGAATTTAAAGAGGCAATTTCAACACGATGGCCGATTGATTGGTTCCGAACGAGGTCCCTCCTCCTCCGGCATCAAGCTGCATCCACACTGTAGAGGGGACCTAACGAGTATCTATGGCCATAGAAAATGATAAGTGCGTCGATCTGACCAAAATAGAGCGCTGATTACTCGCGAAGAATCCGTCCTGGGAGTGCAGCACTGGGGATGGGCATCGATTAATCAAATTAATCGATTAATTTTTCACATAATCAATTATTTTCTAATCGATGACCGTCTGGTCCGATTAATTGGGTAATCGATTAATTTTTAACCATTAATCAACTTTTTTCTTCACTGAGATTTCAGATTTCAAGATCGATGTGTTTCATTTTCTTTTTCTTTCATTGAGACAAATCACTTGAAATGAAAGATGGATAAATCATGACATAAGGCTGCCTCAGATCACCACAGGAAATGATCCTACAAAACCCAGTTTTATATTGAAAACAGATGGCAGAGACTTTCCCTGCGGTGTCAAAAATTGAATTGAAATATAAATGTGCCAGCGGTGACGACCTCTGTTCCCTCAGAAAGGTTTTTTTCTAAAGCTAGCCAAATTCTGAGGGAACAGAGGAACCGGCTTACCACCGACTTGGCCAACAAACTCCTTTTTTTTAAAGACATTCACGATAAATATAGGACCTAGTTTTAACAATTAATTTCTTTGGGTGCATAACTAATATTTTTTACGTGTACTTGAAATTTATTTTTAAATGTTAATGAATTTCTTAAGTTAAGTTCTTTGTTTTCATTGTACCTACGACCTTCCCACATTTTTCCCAACCTTTTTGAAATAATCGATTATTAAGGCCCCGATTAATCGGTGAATCGATGAATCCAGATGAAATAATCGTTGAGCCATTAATGGTTGGTCGATACCCATCCCTGTGCGGCACCAGGCGGTAGTTGCAACAGCAAGGGGGTGGCGGGGGAAAGTAGTACCCACACGAAAAGTAATTCCACTGGCTGGAGAAAACAGACCTGAAAGCGTGCAGCTAGCTGCTTCCCAGATGGAGATGAAGCTTAATTATAATGAAGCTTAAAAATAGTGAGCTTACATACTTGGTAGAAACGGAATTTTGAATAGTTTGTTTGATAAGTATGAACGCATACGGCAGATGGCTCAAGACAGAGGTAAGCGGCGCTAGCACATTTTCAAGTAATAATGAAGTGTTGATGATGATGATATTTATGATGGTGCGTTGGAGAATTCTACGTTCTTTTGGGGCTTAATCCAGGCGTGCGAACGGATAGGGTGAAAAATCAGGCTAAAACACCTGGAGAAAGTAGGTAGAAACCGCAGTACCGTATGGTCCGTATGCACTCATATACACTCATTGAGCCAGAAAAAACAACAACACCTGCCAGTAAAAACTACCCAGGGTTGGTCACTCTGAGCGGGAAGCTGTGTTGCCCTTTAGACGAAGCATCTTGCCACGCTGTCCAACTTCTACGGCTGAAAAGCCGTACGTTGACGGTGATACAGTGCGAACGTAAACACACATTGTTGATTGAAGCCGGGTCAACATTAAGCAGCAACGACGTAATCTCGTCCGCTGACCCGTTAGGCTGTAAAACCGTAATTGGATCTGATTGGCTAACTGGCTGTTCGCCATCTTAACAGGTTTGCGGACGAACGAGTTTTGAACCTGACTATACCTACCCGATTCAAAAATCTGAATATTTTATGGCTCCACGGATTTGCGGATCTGCGTATTGGATTATGCGCAGCCAGTTGCGTAGTAACGGAGGGGCGGGGCAGGCGGGGGGCGGTCCGCCCCGGGTACCACCAGGCCTAGCTACGCCACTTCAGTTGAAGCTCCATGTGAATGGTTGACGGCGTTGCGGTTTTACGGTTATGTGGTTTTTTACCTGATTGGCTGACTATCCGCCAATGAGATCGAATTACAGTTTTACGGCCTAGCGGGTTAGCGGACGAGATTACGTCGTTGCGGCTTAATGTGAACCCGGCTTTACGGGCACAACGTAATTGCCATGCGAGGTTGGCACTCTTGATTGACTAGTGCGCACGATATCAGTTTCTCTTTCTCAGGTGAGCGAAAGAAGCCTGTTGATAAATTTGATGGGGAACGTAAATATCGGGATAAAATCGTTTCATTCCAGTGCAATGCAGGATAGAAGTGGCCGGAAATAGTTTTGTATGGGATGCAGAAATATAAATTATCATGTGATGTGTTTTACATGCAGGAAAATATTGGTTGGAGTCGTAAATAGATGTCCGGGTATTGCATTTCTGTTCAGCAATCTTTCGAATAGTTTCATACCTGAAGCTGATATTATTATGTTGCATTTCATCGATTATTCCAATTATCTATTGAGTACGTAGTATCGCTGAAAGTAGAGTGCTAGAACCACTTTTTACTTCCCTCAGTTGAGAATAGAATTTATAATATGGTACGATACATCTGACTGATGATGAATTATTCATGCAGTTTCCAGTTTCCAAGTTATACCGACCTACGTGTAGATGAGTGAAGTTTGTTTGAGGCTCTCATTTTCCTGACGTTCTGTTTCAGGTGTTTCGTAGTGGTGATGCCCCCCTGGGGGAGGGAGGCCCCCCCAGCAACAGGCCTCAACTCTCCTCTCTCATAGCTATGGTCGTTTGGGTCATGCTTCTTGTCATTCATGGAGCAACTACCGTAGGTGAGTACCCGAAGCGGAAATCATTTCAGTGTTCCTAATCGCATCAATGGAATTTATGAACTATTGTTTTAGTTTATTTTCTAGAAAAAAATGGATTAGGTAATTGTTATGTGTCCAAACATTTTAGTAAGCTAATTAGTTCCCTCTGTTACAGGGTCTATGCCTGCAGGAGGGACTCCAGAGAACATCACAGTCGTGTTCCTTCTTCCTGACAAAGTGAAGGTTTCGTGGACCACTGCCGACGACAAAGTCGAAAAATACGATGTCATGTACAAACCAACCGACGCCAGGTCAGTCACCATCCGATCTAAATAAAAATGTTGTTCAAGCCTTCAATTAACAAGAGGAATGGCAATTTATCTGTGGATGAGCTCGTAACATACTTCAAGAAGAACTTACTGGAGCAACTTACGTGGATGGTGCGTGAATGGTCAGGACCCAGGCAATCAAATTAGTAATATTGTTTTAGCGAATTTTCGAAGAAAATGAAGGTATATTGCAATGGCTTCAAAATTTTTGTAATCCAAATTTTTTTTAAATTTTCTTTATGGAAATCCGTTTCAGACCATTCTAAAATGATTCCTGAAATTTGAAAATTTTTCATAAGTATATAATATATATATTTATATATATATTTATATATGTGTCATTCCAGACGATATCTGACTCTGTGGGATCGAGATAAAAATTCCAAAAAAAATTTAAAATGTCAATAATATTAAATGTAAGGATAAGTTCGTTGGCCAGAATATTTGGAGTACTCCAAGGGGTCAAATTTTGAAAATTATAGTCAAAAATTGCCAAAAAACGTGTTTTTTGAGGTTTTTGGTGTCTTGAACATATGATCATATAGTATATTCGGAATCAGCGTGAAATTTCCTATAAGAATCACCCACCAAAACGGTTAAAATCACTCTTTGAAAATTCGCTCATCAACTCATGCTGCATGAATGGAACTTTTGTCTCTGGTTTACCCGTGCATAAAACAGCATATCAGTGATCAGTTGGTTGTTATTGAGTTCTTGTGTGAATGTTTGAATGTTCGACTTTAAACTCGGTTGCAGTGCCTTCGAAACCCCTTGACTACCTAACGCTGAAGCATTTTGAAACGTAAAACAACAAATTTTGAGAGAAAGAGAGGGGGGGGGGGGGATTGTTTTTCTTGCTCGATTCCGAAGGTTATATTTTTGAAAATGAATCAACTAAATTTTGGACGTTGTTTGAAACTAATTATTGGAATTTCTGATTCCGTGATTTGTTTTCTTTTGCCTAGAAAATAGAAAGCGACCTACGTTCTATGTAGGGGAGTTCCTGGGTAGATGGGTAATGGGTTTGGGTCACCGGAGAATCCAATCTCCCGTTGTCGGCTCCATAAGGCTTGATTACCCAGCTTATCAGACAAATGAGGTTCTATGAATTCATAATTAATGGAACCCCGTCTCATGAATCTTGCAGTGGCGACCTTACGGCATTAATGGGGTCGAGCGTCCTGCTTCTCTAGTTTTACAACCGAAGTTGAATGACGAGGAAGATGTGTGGCCTGATGAACGATTTTTTTTATTAACCATCCTAATGGACCTCCTTTACAGCTGCAACTACGCTGGCGCAAAGAAAGAAAAATTTCACCGTTTTTCGACGTTTTTTGAGTATTTTTGCACTAACATTACCAAAAACCATACTCCAATCAGCGGTTTCGGTTTGTCGGAGAAGGTCGGGCCCCCTTCTTGACCCTGGATGCAATGTTATCTAATCTAATACTCCACGCAAATCACGTCAAAATCTATGTTGTGGAAAATTAAATTCTGGAGACCAAATATTTTAATTTGATCAACTGCGTTCTTTCTATTTTTGATCGAACTTCAAACGTTGGTGAATTTTAACACATTATTTCTCAATAATCATAGATTATTATTTTCTCATAATAGATTGGTGGGGTCCGTTTTATGCTAAACTTTATTTTCCGACAAGATGGAAGATGAAAAAGTCAATTTACACTTAACTTGGGCACATGTTGATATTTTTGACCTTCCGAAATAACAGATAAAAATTCACTAACCTCTGAGATTCATTAAAAATTGAAAGAACACATCCTGATTGGGTTGATGCGGTTGGTCAACGACCTTTATTCGGAGTTAAAAAAAATAGAAATACAGTTTGAGGTATATTTTGCCCAGACACTCAAAAATGTCAGGAAAATAAGTTTTTTGTTAAAAAAAAAAGAAAAATCGTTAGGAACCCACAATGTGTAGTACCTATATTCGTGATCAGAGTAAAATTTCCTATAAGTCCTCAAATTCTTTTGGTTGGGCCACCCTGTATATCCTGTATCAGTCAGCTAAAATTTTACAAAAATGATGCTATTCAGCTCCTGAAAAAATATGTAAAATAACCATTTGAAAGACGCGATTTTGAGAATCTTCATTGTTTCGGCAATGTTATAAAAATTAAGTGAATATTAATTTTTATGAAGCTCAAGATTTCAGTATCTCGAGTTTATCTGGAATGCTCTCTGAGACCATACAAACCTTCTCATTACGTCGCGTCGTGGATATGCTTGATAAGGCGGCTTATCATCAACTGACCCCCTTTTTTTCGAGTCCCTCGTGACGAGATTTCGTTTCACATAATCTCAGGCCTTTCCTTGCACTAGAGTTTCATTCTCAATTGGCAGCGCTCCCATTTGTATAATCAAGTTTGAGAACAGCCGAGTCGGTCCGGATTGAGATTTCAGTTTAAGTTTTGAAAAGATTTCAAACCGCAAGTCTCGGGAGAATCAGCATCCTGGGAGACGTACCTTAGAAATGAGCCTTTTCCATTCAGAAACAACTTCTTCATATAACCCTTTTATGCTAAACCGCTTTCAACTAGCCGGTGTATCCCACTTGTAAAGAAGAAAACTAAATGGCCTATCATTACTCCACATTTACTAGACCAGGAAGTTTATTAATGGATTGAAACTTGAACTTGAAATGTAAACTTGTAAACTGGGAACGACTTCAATCATCTACCCATGCAGAAGGAGAGGAGATATCTTTTATGAAAGTCTATTTCAACCCCTTTTGAATTCTGTTCAGCAATAGCACAGACTACTCCATTGCTTTTCAGTAAGTGTCACTCATTGACAGCAACAAAACATGGTACTCTCAAGCTATAATTATTATTTTGGTACTTGAAAGGCTTGGCACTTTCTGGTGACTATAAAGAGGGTTCAGGAATTCAAGTCACCTCTTAGGATCCCAGCATGGTACCTAACTATTGGTCCACTCAGAGGATCTGACAGATCCCAAGAGGATCTGAGGATGGCCCAATTACCCTTCTGCAATAATGTGAACATTTCAAGTAAAAATACTGGTTAATATTGTTTTTTCTTTTTTTTTTTCATGTACTAATTAGATTTGAGATTGATAAACAAATATGATAATTTCCCTAGCTAAAATCAGTGTAGAAATAGTAAGTTCTCGCAAACCTCACAGCCTGGCGGGCGTTCACAAATACAGATAGACCAACTTGATCAAAAACACATCATAGTAACAGTGTTCCAATTCCATTCAATTAATTAATTATAACTATTCAACTCAGGTCAATCATAAATATTATTATAACCGTAACCACCAACATTGCGCTTTACATTCTCAACGGAAGCTATTACGATGTTAACGACATGTTAACGATCTATTCCGATAAATGAAATGTGAACGACTCACTTTAAGAGAAATCGTTTTGGTGCCGTTGGAACCGTCGCAAAAAGATTTTTTCACTGGATTCCATTACCAATGTTTCCAATTCCTCCCCTGGATTCCAATTCGACGAGGAAAGTTGTGAAATCGCTCGACGAAGGAAGAGGGTGTATTACGTATACTTTAGCCTGTAACCTGGCCAGGAACTTAGCTACGCATCATTTTGCGGAAAACCTCACTGAAATCGGTGCAGCCGTTTCGAGTCACAAACCGTCACAGGCAGACTGTGCCGTAATACCGCCATTGTTCTTTTGTACAACTTCCTAGTGCTCCCTGTCCTCGAGTAGGTATTTGTCGTTTGAGTGGTCTCCACATTATGAGTGCCAAATAGCTCAATTGGAGCGGGTTCAGGAGAAATTTCTTCGCTATGTGGCTTTTACACTACATAATATCCGAGAAGGTTGATTATAACGCAGTGTTGCGAACCTACAACCTGCGTTCGCTCTAGGACCGGCGTAAATGGAAGGGTGTTTCATTCCTCACAGAAATCAACTCTTCAGCCCCTCAGTCCCATTATCGGTCAGTTTCACTTTTTCAAATCTGTCAACATTGAGAGGTCATTTTTATGAGGTTTTATCATTTTGGTAAAACGTTTATTTCATAGCAGGTAGGTAGGTGGAAATTCTATATTTATGATAATATCACGTACCTGTAATATATTTATGTATAGGTTTAATTTTTGTTTGAATTTAATTCAGCATATTTATCTACTTATTTGAGTCCTTTTGCACTTTTAATGCCATGCATTCCAATGCAACTTTCCATGTCTTGAAACCACAAGTAGGTAGGTACACATGGTAGTGTATACATGATATATTACCTGCCCTTAACGGTAGAGCCTGTTTGCGTTGCAGTACCCCTGACTTATCTAGGCCAACTCCACAATATACGTCCATTTCGCACGCCTATAACGTCGTCAGTTGGCTATTAAATCGTTATCTCCCCTCAAATCAGAATAGAATGTAAATTAACTTTTCGCCCTCAACCCCGATAATAAATTCTCACTACCTATATGAAGTTTCATTAATATTCAAGCCCTTGCTTTGACGGCCCTTTGTGGAAGACTCTGTGAGGGCTTAATACTCGCATAACTGCATCCCTAAAGCCCCCTGTCACCATGTGAAATAATTTCCGCCTGCTGGTCAGTGAAAAAAGCATTCGTCGCTCCCCCGATTGACGAGGGTTGATCGAATTACTGACTGTACCTACCTTCACCTACTAAATCTCTGTCACAGTTACAATCTCTGTCACTGTTATTATTACACCCACTGATGACAACTAGATGTATGAAATACAATAACATACATTCATACATTTATGAGGCGTTTAGTATCAAAACCGTATAACTCCGAAAAGTCGAAAATTCGTTTCTTCACATTTTTCACAAGTTTGACCAAAGAACTTTATTCTCCCAAAATATTGGGTTCGAAACAGGACTAAAACTATGAGAAACAGTGGGACAAACTGTTGTGTTGGTTAATGAATTTAACGTTGCCCTAAATGAACTTTTGCCCACTTTGTTATCCAGTTTTGATATAAACGCCTCACTTACATGAACCACAAGGTAGCGGTTTTTTTTAATTTTTTCTTTTTTTTTTTTTGTCGAGTCCTTCGTAGGTACCTATATTTATGTTAGCAAATAACTTTGAGGGGGGAGGGCGGGTTATCGAAAAATGTTCTTGATCGATTCCAAAGGTTAATTCATTGATTACCTACCAACTTTTCACTAACCAAATTATTGACGATGACTCAAAAAGTGCGAGGGCCAACTACAAAATCATGCGCTTATTATTATGGATAAACGCACTCCTCATTTGTGAAATTATTTTTATGTTCAGGGATGTTCCGCCGATACCAACAACCGACAGGTCTGAGTAGTGCAACCCATTTGTTTAATAACCTCAACATTTCTAAACTATTCCAAAGACTAAAATGTTTTTTGGCCTATAGTTCGGAGATGACGCTTGCAACATTGCACAGTTAGTTTTGAACTCTTATGGCTGCCGCAGAAATATAACAAAATTAGGTACCTGCATATTATGCTGCAATCATTGAACTGGTACGAGGCTGAATCCCTATAGACGTGTTATAGAAGGAACCATGCATTCGTTACCTTGTAGGTAGATGCTACAATATAATTACCTGCCTATTATAGCTTTTGTATTGTAAAATCAATTGTTTACCAGATCTATGGAAACCTTTTGGGTAGGTACTCAACATACTTACCTAATGAATTCAACCTTTTAATCCTTATTATTCAACCTCGTGAAAAAGATGATTGGGAAATAAAAGCGAAGTCACAAATTGGTATTACACAAATGTACTAATTTGTTACATCATGTTTGTTTCAAATGTATTGTCTAGGTACTTATATTTTTTCGGTAATTCAGCGTTTGTAGACAAAGACGATATAACATACAAATGTACACAAATAGTGGGGGGCAGCACTAAGTAAGAACATCCAAAATAAAATAAAACATTTGATACACATCTACCATAGGTAGGTCACCTACTGATTTCTACTGCTTTTCTTCCCACATTCATTGTTCCCTATTTGTATTTTCCGCATCCGTTGTTTTGTTTTTAAAGTTTTTATAAATTTCTAGTTCTTATAGTTCTAGGAATATTAAATGATTTGTTATGAAAGATTAGGATTAAGATTGTAAAATACTTTATTCATCTGGTAAAAGATTTGACTTGAAAGACAAGCGACATAGAACCAGTGCAATCTCATATTGTAGATACGTTTGAGGCCTGTAGATTTTTCTGACCAACCAAGTCGAAACGCTTCGCCATTACTTTTTTTACTGATTTGCTACGCATATCAACCACTTTTCTACACATTTCCATGATACGGGTATTTCTATCAAATTAGTGGTAATAAACGCCTGTGAGCATGCACATTATTTCGTTTCTCCTTTCACTTCGAATTCCCTACCCTGTCATAGTAGATGCTTTCCATAAAATATATTGTGAATCCCATCATTTAACAATCCTAGTAGATTCGTAAAATTTCTAATATACTCTTGCTTAATCATATTACTAGGTATTGCCTGATACGCATTACGTGCTATTTGTTAACCTGTTTATATTGCTAAACGTTGGTATAACAAAAATGGTGGGTATAACAAAAATAGTGAGTATAACAAAATGGTGGGTATAACAAAATAACATACCAACTTGGCCCATTAGTAAATTTGGATGGCCCATATTTTTACGAACACAGCTCGAGGTTGTGGAATACGCGGCTCATGTCCGTCAGGTTGGTATCCCACAAAATTATTCTCCGTTGTCTACAGTTATTTGATCTTTTCTCTCAAACCACACATGAATTTGGATGAAATTCGCAGGATTTTTTCACTATTTTAGCGAATTTTCGAAGAAAATGAAGCTATTGCAATGGCTTCAAAATTTTTGTAATGCAAATTTTTGACAATTTTCTTCATGAAAATCCGTTTCAGACCATTCTAAAACGATTCCTGAAATTTGACACTTTTCCATATACCAGTCACTCCAGACTATATCTGCCCGTGGGATCGAGATAAAAAATCCAAAAAAAATTTAGAATGTCAGTAATATCAAAAGTAAGGTCAAGTTCGTTGGCCAGCATTTGTGGAGTTCTCCAAGGGGTCAAATTTTGAAAATTTAGTTTCAAAAATCGCTAAAAAAAACGTGTTTTTGAGGTTTTTGGTGTGAATTACCATCTTAAACATAGGAACATATATGGTATATCCGAAATCAACGTGAAATTTCCTATAAGAATCACCCACCGAATCGGTTAAAATTATTCTTTGGAAAATCGCTCACCAACTCATGCTGCATGAATGGAACTTTTTATGTTTAAAACAACCCCAATATCTGTCACATCCCAGAAAATTCTCTAAGGGATTGCACTTTGCTCACACCAACAAAAACAGCGACTTTCCGAATTTATACTTGTAAGGAAATTAGAGTGAGGCTTAGCATTTTATGTTCCTTGTTTTGATAGCCAAGAATGTCTTTCAATTTTCACCATAACAATTTGTGTCTTTAGTGCACACAATATGCCTAAACACACATAGAAAGAAAGTTAGGTAGTTGACACTTAATATTTCAGACGAGTAAATAATGTTTCATTTGGCTCGTTAAAACGAACGCTGGGCAAACATTTATTCAATGCCGTATTTGCAAAGATTTAAAGAATAACACTGGGCTTCAACGGAACCCACAACTTAGGTGGGTGAATTACAGGCATTATTATCCTTAACTGAAAGGAGCAGTCGCCTTTCAACTTGGAGTAACTTACTTTTATCTCAGTCGAATACGTTTTCCAATTAGCTAGAGTTTTTTTTCCCTTTACTTTGATTACCTGAAGAGTTTTCGTAGCAACGAAAATCTGAAAAAATCGGTTTCCAACTTTCAAAAGAGATGATGGAGCTTCTCAAGTTTTAGGACCTCGTTAAAGGGATTTTCTTTGACTTTTGGCGCGAAGGGGAAGAGCTTTTCTTCCCCTTTTGGCAGGAATGATCTTGGATGGAAACGGCTCAGCCCATATCTAACTTACTCTTCCCTGATGATGTACTGTGGAATCTGGTTATATGAGACGCCGGTTATGGGGGACAGCCACTTATATGAGACAAAACAGGAATCCCCGAATCAAACGTACTCGTATCTTATCCTGTTATTTAACTTCCCCTTATTGATACAATAAGTCGTTCAAGTGAGACAAAATGATCTTCATAACAAGAGTTTTTAGCGCGTTTTCAATGAAAATGAAGCTATTGGCAATTTATGGGCAATGGCTTCAAAATTTTTGTAATGCAAATTTTTGACAATTTTATTCATGGAAATCCGTTTCAGACCATCCTAAAACGATTCCTGAAATGTAACACTTTTTCATTTGTATATATATATTTATTCATTTATTTATATATTTATGTAGGTATATACATCGTCGCTTAAGAAGCAACACGCCCTATCGACCATTTTCACGAAAATGAGGTTTTGACTGATTCTTATTTGACTTCTCACGTTTCATCGACTGGTTAGCTCAAAATTGCTTCAACTAGACTACAATATCGAGAAATACTCGAAAAACATAACACCTCCATCGACCTCAATACTTCAATTACCTATTCAGACAACACCCCGTATCAACCAAAATTTCTTATTTCCTTTAATTAATACTATTTTTCAATATTAACGACAACCGGAAGGCAAGAAGTGACTGAATAACGGGAAACAAAGGGACAGGTGATCAAAAACTGGATTTAGTTTTTTCCTCCTCCTGAAAAATTGGGATTTGGTTCATAGGGCGTGTTGCTTCTTAAGCGACGATATGTGTCACTCCAGAAGATCTGCCCGAGGAATCGAATAAAAAATAAATAAAAAAAAATTTAAATGTCAATAATATCAAAAGTAAGAGTGAGTTCGTTGGCCAGAATTTGTGGAGTACTGCAAGGGGTCAGATTTTGAAAATTTAGTATCAAAAATCGCTAAAAAGCTCCATTTTGACTCAGCTGATCGGGGAACTCAGCTTAACGGTTGTTCCACATCTTGCATACGAGTCTGCAAGCAAGCGAGACATTTTATGTCTTTTAGTAACGTAACGCTTTTTGGTAACGCTTTTCGATGCTATGTGCCAAAGTAAAGACATAAACTGTCAAATGTGTGTTTGGTATATTCGGAATCAGCGTGAAATTTCCTATAAGAATCACCCACAAAGTTGGTTTAAATTATTCTTTGAAAATTCAATCACCAACTCATGCTGCATGATTGGAACTTTTAAACACATGTCATCGACTTCAGGTCGCTCGTTGACTAAGTTGTTCCTGTGGATTCCCCAGTTTGTTGTCAGTCGATCAGTAAACAGCGGTCTTTCAGGCTTTGCTTTAAGCAACTCTACAACAAAGTTGCTCCTGCCCGTCAATTCGACGAGACGGGGGATTCTGCTGACTTCGTTCATCAGCAGAGTGTAAAAAATCTCACACAGAGATTTTTTTCAGCAATGAATTTTATATGGATAATTAGTATAATTACATATTATTATATTTATGCGTAATTGTGTTTGTTGGTGATGTTGTTTTTCGCTTGTGTAGAGCCAATTTTGCTCCGCCCGATATTGTCTCTCTTAAGCGGCATCCAGTGTATTGTTTCGACTTCGTTTTTAGTGTCATAGCCAATAAAAATCACATCACAATGAAAATAACCATTCGTATGCATTTCACAATAAACCACTATTACTCACTTCGCTGAGGATCCAGTTTTCATCTTTATGGTTTACCTCTTTTCATTCTTCAGTCAAGTGTGTCATTCTTCCAGCAGCCTTTACTTTGTCCCTGATGATTGCATGCCCCCAACCTACCTTCCCCAATAATTTGGGTTTTCCAAAATGATTCGTTTAGCCATTACCACTGGAATCTTCAGGTGAATGGGGAACTTGCTTTGTTATTTTTTATTTTGTAATTTGAAAGATCTTAATGAGGGCTTTCCAAAAAGAGGCTATATGAGGGGTATCCGACGATTGAAAGTTACCAAAAATAGGACCTAACTGACGTCACCTACCCCCTTTTGCGGAACCTAAAGGACGTCACGGTCTCCATTTCAACCCATTTTCCGGGCCAACCAGCCGTAATTTCAAGCTGAAAATTGGCACCAGGGGGTTTTCGTGGGCGCCGAATCAGATTTTGAGGTTCAAATAATGCGAAATTCCTACCCATTCAAGTTCTCCATTCCGTACCTATACCTACTCTAGGAATCGCCCGCCAAAAACAGGCAAGACAAGACAACAACGAATTATATACCTAATAGGATAAGAACAAGGAAGTGTGTGCCATACCAGCTTATCAGTCATTTTGCCCTTGATTTCCCCACGCCGCTCCTAAATCAGTAATAATTACTGTTCAACAAGTTCAAATCCTCTTGCATTTTTTACATTCCATCTGAAATATTAGAAAACCCAGCCAAACTACCCCAT
>JAEMON010000005.1:5241722-5252614 GCA_030264115.1 Lygus lineolaris
TAGCTACTGCGCAAGCGCTAACTTGAAATTTGTCGGCATAGGAAGTACTCGACCAATTTCGATTAAATTTCCAGGGATTACGCGAGTTAGATACTGGAGGGTCCCCTATGAATTTAATCGCCATCGGATTGGCGTGTGCGCATGCGCAAACATGAATTTCCTGATACTACGATTTCTCTGTTTCTAATTGACCGATTTCGCTCAAATTCGGAGGGTATTTGGAGGTTGATAATTATCTTCGAATTGAAAGACGATTCTATTAGTAATATCTACTGCGCATGCGCAATTTCGAAATGCGTTTCTTAGCCATAACCCCTGGAACTACTCGACCAATTCTGGTGAAATTTTCAGAGATTGTCGGAGGTAGCCCCTACTCATTTCCCTGTTAATTTAATAGCCATAGGAACATTAGTAGCGTGTGCGCATGCGCTAACGTAAATTTCCTGAAACTACGATTTCTTAGTCCCTAATTGACCTATTTCTCTCAAATTTGTAGGTTAGTTTTGGTCAATTACCTATGAATTTCGCCACAAGTGGATAAGTAATTGGATTAAGTGAACTCCAAAACTATTCTACAATTTCGTTGAATTTTTTTTGTGTTGTTAATGTACCTAACAAAAAACTATGGTAGTCTACTAATTAGTTGACAATATTTGTTGGTCAATGGAAGTGTTGAAACTGTGGTATTCTACTTTCTCTACTAATTAGTTGATTATATTTGTCGGTCAATGGAAGTATTGATGATGCTGATTTCTAGTTACAGAGTGGTAAGGGTGGTGGCTGGGAATTCGGACTCGGTCGAGCTGACGCAGCTGAAGCCCGACACTCAGTACCAGGTGACTGTCACCGCAGTGAGAGGCGGCAGGAAGTATAGAAGTAGACCCGTCGTTTTCAGAACGTTAGGTAAGTTGTTTAAATTCTGTATTGACTTATTTACATGGTGGCCACAAGAAACGGACTATTTTGAAATGAGCAGTAGGTACTTTCGTACTCTACTGCTTTTATGAATTAAGAGGAAACCAAATGATAATATGAGTTGGTTTTTATTCAATTAGGAAAATCCTTTCGTCCTATAAAATGTTAGGCTCTCGATATTGGGAGGAGGGTGTAGGTGTAGGTATGACTTCAGGAATCGAACCACAAAGCCAAGAGAAAGGTGTTTTGATACATCAAAGAGGTACTTCCATTCGGTGTTTGACAACCGCCATTTTGCAATTAATTTTGTGCCGACGGCCTTATCGGGTAGAATAAAAGTTCCCGTGAGATCACCGAAGATCAGGGCTGGTTTACCTATCAATTTTCTAGTTAAAACTCCAAATAGCTAGTCACTGATTAACAATAATCAGAGATTTTAACTAGCCAGAGTTTGGAATGCAATCACTGCGTGGATACTAAATAGCAGCTGGTTAGCTGGTCAGAGTTTTAGCTTCGGGAAAACAATGCTAACACTACGATTTCATGAAAATCCCCCAAAAATGAGGTGAAACACTGCGAGTTGGACTATGTTTCAATGGTAATATTGTGATCTTTATCAACACGTTCTCTCTTATCTCTGTTAAAATGAGACGAAATCCTTCACCCACCAGGTGGCTGGTACGTACCTACGAAAAAACTGGAAGGTAGGTTGTTCTGAATTTTCATATGGATAAAAATGTAAATTGCCTGGGGTTTAATCTAAAACGTTGTCCGACACGCCCAGATGTCACGATGATTTTATATCTAATGGTTTTATATTTGCAAATATGTAGGTAGGTACAACTAATCCGTATCTAGATAAAAGCGGAAGATGAATACCTATAGGATAGGTAATATAATACGGTGAGTACCTACCTTCATTACATTTTGAGTGGGTAATGAATTATCTCATTCTCCAACGTTCACGATCGTTTGTAGGTATAATTGATAATACATTCATAATTTCCAATTACTTTACTGGTGCTGACCTCCATTCTCCTGACACTGCCGAACTCCACAGGCAAAATTATTCATAGATATAACTTGTTTCGAACGATTTATTACGGATACTATTAATTATTCTCTTATTGAAGGGTCATTTCGAAAGAACTCCAGGCCTACCCCTGTGTGATTTGTGCCTTCCAAGAAACGCGTAGGGAGGTAACTAAGATAATCACTGATTTCGTATAGTCAGCTGCTAAAGTAAATTGATAAACGGGTATCTGAGAGATAATCAGAGATTTGACATAGTCCGGCCTTAATCAGACTTGCAAATGTGATTGATGAACCGGCCTAAAATGGATAAAATAATGGGATTCATAAACTATCAACGGCGTGGTTAGTACCTGGATGGGTGACCGTCTGCATGGCCGGGAGGGTAGCCATGAACGAAATCATCAGAATACATTCTGATCCTCCCTTTGGAGGACAGCTGATGAAGTCCGCGCCGCCGGGAGTGGCAGTCGGACGAAAATTCAGCCTGAAAGGATTGTTTACTTTACTTACTTTTGCAATTACTTTTGTTTCTGGTTATAAATCACGCTTTAACCACTCTATTCCTTTATTAAACCACACCATTGGAACCACCGGAGTCTCTAGAATACAATACATCCAACTGAAATCAATAACGTGTGTAATTTATTGGAGGTAATAATTACACTGCAATTAAGTAATTGACAAGTTTCAATAACAATTTTAATTAAAAAGCTGTCAATTACTTAATTTGGAATGTAATTATTCACTTTAATTACTTATGTTACTGATTCCCGTTTGATGTATTGTACTCTAGAGGCTCAGGTGGTTCCAACGGTATGGCTTAACACGGGAATTGAGTGGTGATTCACAACCAAAAACAAATGTAATAACAAAATGGCGTTTTCCCAACACTGCTTACATTCTTAAAGAGGGGGCAGTGCGAGGGCGGACGGAGTTTTTTAAATTCGATTTTTTGATTCTACCTATCTTGAGACGTAAAACATCAAATTTTGAAGAGGGGTAAAACTTTTTTTTTTTATGCTCAATTCCAAATGTTCATTATTTAAACCAATAAACCAGAAACGAAGCTCGTCTCAGTATAGAATAATATTTGTCGTACATAACCCACAAAGCGATATAGGATAACGTGAGTAAATAACCGAAACCCAACCATAACCACCATGTTGCTTACGTCAGTACATTAATTTCATTTGTGAAGAAAAAATGGAGCTAGGAAGAGTCGCAGTGTATGTACCTGCATCATTTCTATTGAAACGTAAAAGAAGAGAAGAATATTAAAACTGGTATCAACTGGGAAACAATCGGTTTGCACTTGGTGTGTTTTGTTATTGTTATTCCTGGAATGTAGTTAAGTAATCCACCTACCGATTAATGGCATAATATTCTCTCTAATCGCAGATCCCAGCATAATAACCAAGTACCTGAATTTTATTGTTCCCGTTGATTTGCAGCATTTTGAACTTGATTTCGCTTTTCAGAAGTCCCGAAAACCGTGGTGGAGCCCACGATTCAGATCACAGGGAGCCCACCCGGCAAAGTGAACAAGTCGCTGATCCCACCGCATCCTGGCTTAGGTCAGCAGTATATGAAAGTATGTTGACAATATTATTATTCTTGTAAAAGTTGTCAATTTCGTGTTTCAATAATCAACGATCATGAATTTCCGCTGTTATGATTACGTGGGTAGGTCCGAAGTCTTTGCATGTTTCCTTCCGAGCCTACCAAAGTTAGGGGAAGCTTTGTTTTCACTTTCATGAGGTGAAAAAATGTTTCCTGGAAAATCTATATTTCCACTCGCATTTTACATTATAACCTTTCTGACCTAGTCGGGCCAGTGTCTGTCTGCCTGTTTGTCCGCGAACCCATGACACACGCATAACTTTCACAGTTATCATCTTATCCATCCTATTTCGATTACATTTTCAAGGATTGTGCCGATTGAGCCCCTGATGGACCTCTATAAATATCAGACCTGTCGGATCTCTAGCAGCCTCTGAACATGTACAAACGTGAAATCCAATTCCCATAAGTAGGAACATGTACCTACTGTACATGTTTCTTATGTGTAACATGAGTACCGCGTTTCAAAGAGGTGTTTGAGAAAATCGCTTTTACGCCGATTTTAATACTTTCCTTTCACCTTCTAGGTGGTCTGAAGAAATTAAAAAACGGACTTTGGACGTTCTGGCTCACGGGAGCATCATTTTGTGTGCCTCCTAACTCAAGTAATTCTCACTGTTTTTTACAACATAATTGAGTTCATTTCTTCCGAGTCTACCAATGTAGCAGAAATGTTTTTCCCCCAAAACCAAAATTTCCACTCGCATTTTACTTTTTAGACCTTCCTGAACAATTGCAGTTTCGTGTATGTCTGTCTGTATGTCCGGTAATCCTTCCCACACGCTTAACTTCCGAAATTCTCATCCATTTTTGATGAAATTTTCAGTGATTCCGCGATTTAGGCCCTAGATAAAATCCTCCAAACTCCATTTTCCTGCAATTTTTTTTCAAATTCGTCAATAGTTTGGGACTGACCCTAATCCCTATGACCCCTTGATACCCTATGAATTTCTTCGTGCTCAGATCATGCGCAAACGTGGAAATCCCTCATCAACATTAATTTGTCTGCTCAAATTTGGTGTGTATAGTTCAGGACTGACCGCTAGATGAAGTTCTTCTTGATTGGATCTATATTAGCCAGTGAGCAGGAAATCCTTGCAACTCGCTTATAACTTCCATAATTTTCAACTAATTTCGATAGAATTTTTGTGATTATTTGTAGTACTTACCTATTTTACTTAACGTTGGTACTTTTTTCCCATTTTAAACAAAAAGACTGTGACCGACGTCCGCGGCATCGAGGTGGGACTCGTGTGCTTGGTCCTTTTGATCTGGGTGGGCGCGATCATCCTCTTCTTCAACCGATGGGGGAAAATCAGGATGCTCCTCCCTTACCAGCCGGACTACAAGGATACACAGCTGAAGGTGCCAGGATCCTGTCAGGGAGGAACAACGACCTGCGGCGGTCAGGGTGGCGGCTCTTCCGGCTTCTGCTGCTCACAGGTGATTCACTCCCCCACCCCTGCCATTTCATTAACTTTTCCATCAATCTTTGCTGTATAACAATTTCAAAAAGTTAGTCTGATACATCAAGCAATTTTCCAAATAAGAGATGAGTAACAAAGAATTTTCATCAAGGTATCATTTGACTGATACCTTTTCCAAATCAAATTAATCCTTTTCCACTTATTTTAATTGTTTTATTCGAACTTCAGGGTACTGAAAGAATTATGCCTTATTGTAACGTACACGCCGTGCTTCCGGGTGGACCACACTTCAATTAAAAACCATTCATTTCCAAATCAAATTAAACCTTTTCCGAATCAAATTAAACACCGTGGTCCACCCTAAAGAAGCCACCCGGTTCTTTCACAAATCAAAATACAGGGCGTCTCACTAACTACCCCCCCCCCCCCCCCCCCCCCCCCCCCCCCCCCCCTCATCCCTACCTAACTCCCTTATGCATTTTGGGAAAAAATTCCATTTCATAACTCCCCTTCATTTTTTGCGTAGAACCCAAATATGAAATTTGGCGCAATGCACACTAACTTTGTTTTTCCATATAATAACCACCATTTTTTTATTGCAGATTCAAATTCCACGTAAAATTTCATGAAGAAATAACCTAGGTATCATTTGAATTTTAGAGTCGTGGCAATTTGCGCAAATTGCCAAAAATCGAGTTTTAGGTATGTCAGTAATCAATTACCACATGCGACACATGATTTTCAGGGTGTTTTTTCACGCTGAATCGCGTGGTGGTATGATTTTGCTTCCAAGTCTGCCAAGGTAGCGGGAGCATTGTTTTCGATTTGGGCAATGAAACACCACCTACTAGCTTCAAAGCAGTAAAAGATCTTTTTAGAGAATAATAAACCGTTGAGTAATAATTTGCAGCGTTTTAATTGCAGATTCAGATTCTACTTAAAATTTCATGAAAAACAACCAATCATTTGAATTTTATAGTAGGTACGCGGCAATGCCCACAAATACGCGTTAAATGTGCGCAAACAGCCCAAAATTGAGTTTTGTGTTAGTAATCCATTATCACATGCAATACATGATTTTCGGGGTATTTTCAGGGTGACTTGAGTGGTGGTATCAGTGGTATGGTAAATCTCAAAATTGTGATATTTGGATTCTGCGTAAAAAAGAAAGTTATTGTGTTGATGGATTGGTGGAACCATTTTCCGTTCAGGAAACACAAGTTTTTGAGTCTTCATTTTAGTTCTATGCGGTACATTTTTCGTTGGGCTCGGCCACCCTCTTCAGCCTTAAAACAAATTTATTAATCATTAATATTAGGCTATATCCTAAAGTAAGTTTCGAGTTAAATTTAATAAATAAATAAATAAGTACATATAGTGAGAAATATGCTTTTCAATTACATAATTAAAAAGTTTTTGTTGTCATTTATCAATTTATCTAATATATATATATGTAATGTAAGTTGTTTTAGTTTACCTTGTTTAAAATACAAAAAAATATAAAAAAGTTGAAACAAGGTACATTCCATATATATTATGTTTTAGATAAATTGATGAATGACAACAAAAACTTTTTAATTAAGTAATAGACAAGCATATTTCTCACTACATGTACTTACTTATTTATTTATTGAATTTAACTCGAAACTTACGTTAGGATATAGCCTCATTTTAATGATTAATAAATTTGTTTTAAGGCTGAAGAGGGTGGCCGAGCCCACCGAAACATGTTTCGCATAGAAATAAAAATGAAGACTCAAAAAATAAAGTTACGATTTGGAATTTTTTTCTAAACTTCAGACTAAGGGAGTTAGGTGGGGGGGGGGGGGGGGGGGGGGGGGGGGGGGGGGGGGGGGGGGGATGCATATTTATGGGGACACCCTGTACACCTAGGTACGTGTCTGTTTAATTATGTTTATGAGGATTTAAAAAAAAAAACAATACATGCGCTCTCGCACTTTTGTCAAAGTCTGACAATAACACCACAATAACCTCCTTATTCAGAATGAGAACCCCAATTGTTTTCACATTCTAATTCACCAATATTCATCAATATGTAGGTATATGTAATTAGCAAATCTATACTTATGTGTTATCAATTTCAATCAATTTGTTGTTATAAACAATGTTATCATTGTATTATGTTATCAATTTTCACTTTCGGGAATAATTATTTTTCATTTTCACGCATATTTTCATGAAAATGCCCCTCCACTCGATTTTAAGCGCACAAAACTGTGCGTCACTACCTGCAATATCAGCGTAAATATCCAAACCCTGTGTTTTGTGGATACATCAACCTCCTCAGTATCCGATACATTATTTAGGATAACTGGTGGGTCCCCTAACTGTTGAAAACCTGCTCGACTATAATGGAAATAGTACGGTTTGAATAAATAAAATGGCCCTCACCACGAATTTAGCTTGACACGATTCTCCAGAATCATACTTAATTTTAAGTATTTACAAAATATTATTTTTGACAATTTTTACATTTTGCAGGCATTTGCGCAATTTTTTGTGCTCTAGAAATCGTTTAGTACGATTTGATTTGGAAATGTTTCATTTTGTTGGGAAAGGTTTCCTTTTGATTCGGGGAAGGTTTCATTTGATTTGGAAATAGTATATTATTAGCGGCTCACTTGGATTTTCTGGGTTTTTGGACGTCCCTCAGTACCATTATTGTAAATCATTTCATCCATTGTGGAATCATGGGTTAGAGGAGACGTCTATTCTCACTGCAAGCCAAATGAATGCTTCGGCTGGCATTATCACCGGGACTATTTTAACCAAACTACCTATGCATAAATTAAAACACGACTGCTGTTATCTGTATTGAATCTCTCAGCCTTTTTCTTAGCAGATGTTTAAGGAACTAATACTGTTTTCTACACTACTTGACCTTTAAATTAGCCATCATGTTTTCCTATTCTTCAGCATTAAACAATCCTTACCTAATGGAGAATGGTGGGTAGGTCGTTTTTAGAATATAATATATAATAATTTTTAACTCATCAGGTGCTACAAAGACGGAACCGACTCAACGTTCGTCACATTGAAAATCAATTTTCAATCTTAATTGTGTACCTATAATGAGTAAAACATATTCATCATGGTGCCTCCAGTATATCTACTAGCTTCGATTTGCATGCGCTACAGCAGTAAAAGTATGGAACGTTGAGCTGAAGCGATAAGATTAGCTTTTTAAACAAAGCTTGAACGATTTTATAGTAAAAAAAAAAGTGTACAAGATAAATATGTCTTGATATGTTTTTATTATTAATTTTCTAGAAAAGGCAGGACGCAATACGCAATGTAAGATTTTATTTTCGTAGAACATAATTAGAATATATTGCATCATCCACATCGATTATCATTGAGAAGACAAAATTTATATGTAGCCGTACAACGATTATAGAGGTTATGATAACGTACATAGGCCACTGATGATCACTGCCCATTTACTGGGGTTTCACGTTACAAGCAAACCAACATGAACCCGACGCCGACAATGTACCCCACATTTTTGGATCTGTGTGGGGAAGTTCTACGTAGCTCACGAACACACACACAAACACTCGCATTATTTGACTATCGCCCGACAACTGCGAGAATGACAATCACATCACCACTCAAGAAATAGGATGGACCTCATATTTTCAACGTCTAATTCCAGTATTTAGCCCTCCACGACTGCAGCAATGAATTTTAAACACTTGTATGTTACTAGCATAAATTAACATTTCTCAAATACAGAATCTTCTTTACGAAATACTTTTACGTATGATAGTGGTGATGGACCTAGAAACCTTTACTTCACATAAATAGATTTTCACAGTGGATACCTGCTACTGCTACTACTAGAAACACTCTTGGGAATGCACTCTGTGTACAGCTTTCCCAAATTAAGGAATTTTCCAAAACAAATTCAGAATTCTGTTTCAAATTAGGCATTATTCATTCAAATCAAGAATGTTGTACTGGAAATCATGCATAACCAATTGATTCAACCCAATAATTTTGGCCTTCTTTGGTCTTACGAAATATTTTCTATTAAACAATAATAGGTATACAGATGTTTTAAAACATATTGTTCATATAAACGAATGAGTAGTAGTGATATTTTACTGTCGACGGTTGTGCTAATAAAATATTTTACTCTAAGTACGTAAGTTACCTAAATCATTTTCTTTTCTCGTTCATTTATTGGATCCGTAGGTACTGATGGAATATTCTTAATTTGTCTAGGAAAATTCTAAATAGCTTGTCTTGGAAAATTCCTCGTTTGTCTTGGGAAAAGTATATTATTTATTCGTACGGTATACTAACAAGCAGAAGAAAGAATTCACGCATCTCATGAACTTCTTCAGTTCAGACAAGTCGCGATCTCTTCGACCTCTTTCAGGTATTACTTCTCTATCCACTTCTAAAAAAGGTATTTATCCCTCTACGTCTCTACCAGATTTCTAACCAATCATTCAGTAGTTGAACAAGTAGGTGCAATCCCAAGTTTGATCCCTCTTTCTGACTCCAGCTGAGTCGTTGAAAGAAGGGTAGGGAAAGGAGTGTAAGAAGGAAAAGTAGAAGTGGATTGGGTGGAAGAAGGACCCAAAGAAGACATAAAAAGTTGCAGAACATGAGGAAATGAAATAAAAGTGTCTCTTCAACATTGGAACCCTCAACCTTTCATTCGAATGATTCATGAACAACACCATGTAATGAAGCAAACTGGTAACACACTCTCTCCCAGTTAGCAGTCCAATACACACATATGTGGGCATTTTAAGCCTAATTGATAGTGAGAACTCATGAGATCAATAACTGCACACGTACCCCGGCTTTATCCGTGGTGTTCCTGTGGAACAATTAGCGGTCCGTTCTGAAACAACAGTTCACTTCATCTCTACGAAGAGGATTAAGAAACGAATCCAACGAGTTCCAGGAATGTGTAAACATTTCCAGCGATAATAATTTCAGAGGAGGATTACAACACTGAAAACCGTCGAACTCGTACAAGAATGAGCCCGGGCTTGCACCAGGCACCATACAGCAGCAATACTACGGTTATATCGTTTTACTGTGTCATATGCGTATACCTTCTCTGTGTTTCACGTTTTCAGCTACCCTCCCTGAATATTTAACACCGCGGAGAAACATGAAGTGAAACATTATAGACGCGATTGCGTGTTTCCACGCGTACATATTTTTAATGAACGATATGCCAGGAATATTCGCTTTATTGTTCTCTTCAATATTCCATTTACTGCTGCGTTCTCGCTTGAAATAACATGATGGCTCCGCGCGGCGTCAAAAGGTACCAACCTCGTACAGATCCATTATTTCAACTCGTAAAATAGTCTCTGTCAACCCGAAATCAAACAACTCGATTAACAATTAAATACTGTTGAAATGAAACAGTCTTGCTGAAACCGAAAATACTCACCACATCCATAGGCTCCGACTTAGGGAGGGGGCTGGCTTTTTTTAGAGCCCCAACTTTTATGTTAGGGCCTTAGGGGGTAGGGGAAAAATCTATAAATATTTTCCCCTTTAACCATTCTTAATAATCATTTTCAAAAAATATCGTTTTGGCCGCCCAAATTGTTTACCTTTCTACCTACACCGCTCCCTCATCATATTTTGCGATCTTTACCCCAATTTTTCGTTCATTCGATTTCGTAGGTAAGTAGGTAGTAAAGACACTAGAATCACCTAGGCTTGGGGGTCTTTAGTAGTTGGTATCTACCAGTTTTGCTGTCTCTTGCCAGTTTTGCTTGTAAACCTACCTACACTGATAAATTGTAAAAATAAAGTTCTTCTATTTTTCTGACTATTCAGAATAGAATAATGTACAGTCCCAAAAGACGTAGGTACCTACCATCCCCTGTAATGTTT
>JAEMON010000005.1:5330378-5348448 GCA_030264115.1 Lygus lineolaris
AAAAAGCATTTTTGAAAAATCATGGATTGAGCTGGTTTTGATGCTAAACGCCTCAAGTAATAGCTACTGCTAAACTCTGAAATCATAGACCAATTATGATGGAATTTACGGTGGTAGTGCGAGTCATCACCCTGAGTTCATGACGTTTTTTAAAACATGAATAATAGAATTTTTCGATGATGCCAACTAAGTAAAGGTTACCTACGGCTAGCCTACTCAAATGGCTATGAGTGACTAGGATGTTGCTCTGAAGGTGATTCTTCTCCATTAAAAGGAGAAATAATACCGTCGAAATGAAAGCCTTCAAGGACGAAGAATTCGTCATTTCACCTTCCCCTGATATGACTTGTAAATAGGTATCACCTTTCTCCCTCTCCTCAGCCTTGGACGCCTCGTTGTCTCAAGGATGTGCCAGTGAAATTACACTCTTTGCCATCGAGATGGATGTTAAACGATTTTTACGCTTTGATTTATTGGCTGATATGAAAGAATAATTTAACTATTACCTCCGACGTATGGTCTATTCCTCTAACAAGTAATTGGTCGTGGTAATAGAACCGTTCGTTCCCATTCCTTCAAGGAATAATAAAAATTGATGTATTCTACTGTAGAAAATAATGTTATAAAACATCACCTTGTACCTAACCTGCCAATTTCAATGGTGAAAATTCAAGTAGGGAAAAGAGGCAAGTGAGTGTGGCACATTTATTATAGTAACTCCTTGTAACCATAATAATAGATACTAGATTTTATGAAAATATTGAAATTTTCAATATTTTAAAATAACAAAATGCAGGCGTACTGATATGTGTGAATTATTGTGACGTATTCAAATCCGGTGGGTCAGTCCCTACCTACAAAGGAGGAATCAGTCTTACATAATTATAACTAATCCAATTATCTAGGGGCTGCTAGAGATGGGAGACTTAACTAGGATGTGTCAAAACTTTTTTTTCGTCTCCCCGAGTTCTTTTGAATCACCGCTCAGCGGTTCAGGTAAGGCTATATTTCTTGATACCATTCTCTTCATTAGGACTCAGGCTTCCGATTTATATTAAATTCTTCTAGTTTTCTCCATCTTGAGCATAATGCGTTGCAACTAAGATTTGGATCCTTGACCCAGCACTGATAGGGATGTTTGACCCTTTAATTTTTTAGGATAATTTTCAAACAATGGCCAAAGTCAGCCGGTGTAATAGTTTTGTCAAAAACATGATAATACTTCACTGATTCGTATGTATTTTTGGTAGAGTAATTATAAAGAAGCAGCGGGATGCCCCAAAAATATGGAAGAAAGGAGGAAGCAACGCCTCGGGAACCCGTCCCGCAGGCATAATGAAGGCAGCTGTACGATCGTGTTACCAGTTTCACTTTTATAAATCATGTTTTCAAACATTTTATTCAGTATTTCAATGATTTTGTAGCAACCGCAATTTTTTTTAACCGCTGCTAGTTTTTATATATAAGCAAGTTACCTACCTGTGTATATTGATCTCAAGTAGGACCTACGTTGGTAAAATGTTTATAAAGTTAGGTAAATATTAGTCAAGTACCTGCCTAAAACTTTGTGTGAGATCTAAAGAGAGTTATGTGATACATTAAGAAAATTGTGTAATACCTAAATTGAAGTGTAAACGAAATTCTTACCTGTACCTACACTTTCTTTCGAATAAAAAAGACTGATTTTATTCGTATGATTGATTCACCACAGTTCACCTTTCTTCAGCAAATCGTCAAATCTACAGCACATGGGATGTTTAACACACCAACCGACAACAGGGGGGTCAAACATCCCAAGGGTAGGGGCAAACATCCCTAACGATAGGGATGTTTGACCCTTTTACCATCGTTAGGGGAAAACGTTATTATCTCATCACATTTATGTTTTTCACACATTATGTAAGCCCAAAGTGTTTGTCAGTAACATAGCTACTTAGTCTCACGCTCAAATCAACTCTTAATCTAATTAATAAACTGAAAAACTGAAAAAAACTGAAAAGTGGGTCAAGTATCCCAAGTCTCCCCTAAGAAGATTTTTCGTTGCCCAATAACCCGTTCTGCCGTTTTATGGAACAAAAACAGGAAACTTTGTCCATTGTTCGCTCCACGATGCGATCGGTCAACAACTTTGTAAACAAAACACGGAATCATTTGGTGATTTTTGATTCCTGACCAAATCCTGAAGACGCTTTGAGACGGAAGATCCGGCAGCCTTGAAGTGCCACAGTCTGAATGAATTTAAGACCATTTTAAAAATTTAAGAACATTTACTTGATTTTAGGTTCTGTCTTCATGTAATAAGAGTGACTTGTGACGCCCACGTGCTCCAGGTCAATCGGTACAACTTTTTTTAGAGGATTTTCCCAGTGAGACAGTGGCAAAAGCTGTCTCATACTTCGCCCAAGGCTAGAAATGCTAGAAATATTGGATTTCTGTTTGAAAGAGGTGGGGGCTAGATAAATTAATCACACGCCAAATCAGAGGTTGATACCTACCTACACAATCACGTGATAAAGTTTTAATCGCCCTAAAGCAGCGCAAATATACTATTTTAGCTACGTTCAAAGAAGTTGAAAAAATAACGATTCCAAACCATGAAACTGAAAAGTCCCACACTCTCCTCGCTACATGGAAAATTGCAACCGACTGATGTCAATCGTGGACAAGGTTAAGTAGTTTCTAAAAATCATGCTTGGGGCACCTCTGGGATTTTCAAATACGGTTTGTCTAGTTTTTCCCCTCGTCTCACTGTTTGGTACTCTCCCCTGCAAGTAGCAATTGAAAACAGCATACAAACATAGCATCTATACATTTGGGTTCCATCTAACCCGGATCATCCAATAGGTACCTAACGATAGGGATTAGGATCCGGAGTTGCCTACTAAGACAAAATCAATAGAAATAAAAAAGTCACACTTCGTGAAAATCTCAAAACTAAGAATTTACTAGTGAACTGGCTTAGCGGTGAAATTATTATCTCCATGATACTAAGATTGTGTTAATGACATCATCTAACACCTATAACCGATTACTATCAAACTCACCTTGGCGCTTCTTGAAGCTTTGGGGTCTAGATAAGTTTTCAGTTTCTTCAGGTAGAGACTGGGAGGGTCTTTCGCTTGTACCCTTTCCTGCAACAAGAATCAATGATTTAGACGAAATAAAAAGAAACACCAAATGAAAAATGTAACTTTACAATTAAAAAGTCCAATTCATGGTTTGTTCTTCCACTTGGTGTGTATCAAATTTGCATAGCATTTACTTAAATTTTTGACATCAGATCGTTCGTTCACAACAGTTTTATGATTTCGTTCTGTGTGTATCATTTCTTTAAAATAATTTTTTGAAGCTATGTTTTCCATAATCTAGGATCTCAACTTCCTCATATTAAAATTCATGTCCTAGGTTTTTTGGATCTTTTCGTAACGTCTTTTGGATCGTCTACACTGTATTTGTGGCCATACATTCTCACTATGCATGCTTTACCACATTCGCAAGGGACTTTATAAACTAAATGGGACTTCATTTCTTTGGGGATGGGATCTTCAACTTTTGTAAATATGCATAAATCATAAAGACGCAACCCACCTCACAACGCACTTCACGTTTAGGACATGAATTTAAATATGAGGAAGTTGAGATCCTAGATTAAGAAAAACAGCTTCAAAAATGATTTTGAAGAAATGATACACACAGAACAAAATCACATAACTGTTGTGAATAAACGAATAAGACAATATTATATACATAAGCGTCCTTAGTTACTAAATTTTGTTATGAAGGACCTCCTACTCTTGGTAATAATATTACGGTATGTACAACCTACTTCTTGTACCTACTTCTGCAAAAGTTACAAATGTTGGAAAGATTGAAAAGATCGTTTATATTTGCCAAAATGACAGAGGGTCGAAGACAGAGCCTTGAAGAATTCCGAATGCAATATGCAATTTGTGGCTCATGGTTTCAATGGCTAAGGAATCAGTCCTGCTTAGATAATATTAGCCTTAATAAAATAATAAAAAATAAAAAAAATAATAAAATTGCCCAAATTCGATTCGGAGGACTTTATTCTTACTTTAAATTATCGACCTCTGTACGGCCATATTTAGCCAAAACAAATAAAATCATTTTTTGATAGATTAATTTAGTTGGATTTGGAGGTTCAAAAGTGTAGTTGAGAGAATACGAAAATAATTGTTTTCAGTTCGCAGCGGCGTCCTCTTTCGTAGACATTGATGGATGTTGGGTATCACACGGTTCAAGCAATTAGGGGATATACGTACTACTTAATTGCTACCTTCCCTATTAAATTACCGCTCTCGCTTATTTATCACAAGTTTCTCGTTGATTCGCTCACATCGTTGAGCTCCAAAAACTTTCGTTAGTGAGTTTCCGAGTAGGGTAAGTGGGCCGTGTGAAGATTGAGCAACGCGGTGCTTGAACCGCGTCAGATTTCAATTGACACAATCAACTGAGGAGGCCCCAGCCTGCCCTCGTTTGTGTCTCTTGATACGTCTTGTAGGCCAGTCATCAGCTCTGAAGGCTCTTTCGGAAATCGCTTCCAACCAAATAACACTTAAGATCACATGGTAACTTTGGCTTCATCACCAGTAGGCAGATTGTGCCAGTATCTAGATAATAAGTGACAAGCAGGAGGGACCCCAATGAAGATACGAGTAGGTACCTGCAGATATCATGTTTAGGTATTTATTATCATGATTAGACCAAAAAATTGCGAAAGTTTTTCCATTGAGTAATTGAAAAAGTTATATCACGACCTCTTCTTGCCAATCCATGACGAAACTTAACAAAGTAAACTTTGAGAAAAACAGAAAAATAACGGAACCCGCAGAGCAATAACCGCAGGTTTGAAGAGGAGCGTTATTATTGTTTGTATTTCTGATGACTGAAATTTATTATCAAGTATAGGTACTTTTATAAGCATTGCTGATGTTCTACAGAAGTTCGTTCGTCGTCATGTCCAGCATCCGTCAAAGTTTGGTCGCGCAGCTCCAAGGCTCAACGAGGTTTGATTCTGACGCTCGCTGATTTGATTTCGACTATTTCTATTTCTGTACAAGTTCACTAAGTAAAGCGTCAGAAGCATTATGAACTCAATGAGGAATGGACGGAGAGCTTTCCAAAAAGGTGCAATATGATGGGTCGTGAATGAACGGAAAAAAAGTCCCATTCATGCAGCATGAGTTGATGAGCGAATTTTCGAAGAATGATGTTAACCGATTTGGTGGGTGATACTTGTAGGAAATGTCACGGTGATTCCGAATATAGCATTTCCGAATTCAGTTCAACTTTTTCCACTAAGGTTCAGACCTCTTCCATTTAGGTTTAAACCTTTTCCACTTCGGTTTAGACCTTTTCCATTTAGATTTAAACCTTTTCCATTTAGATTTAAACTTGTAAAGGTTTAAATCTAAATGGAAAAGGTTTAAATCTAAATGGAAAAGGTCTAAACCTAAGTGGAAAAGGTTTAAACCTAAATGGAAAAGGACTAAACCAAAATGGAAAAAGTTTAACTCAATTCGGGAATGCTATATACCATGATGTTCCTATGTTTAAGGTGGTACTTCACACCAAAAACCTCAAAAAACACGTTTTTAGCGATTTTTGAAACTAAATTTTCAAAATTTGACCCCTTGGAGTACTCCAAAAATTCTGGCCAACGAACTCATTCTTACTTTTGATAATATTGACATTTTAAAATTTTTTTGGATTTTTTATTTCGATCCCTCGGGCAGATACACATATGTAAATAAATATATATATATATATATATATATATACATAAAAATTTCAGGAATCGTTATAGAATGGTCTGAAACGGATTTCCATGAAGAAAATAGTCAAAAATTTGAATTAGTAAAATTTTGAAGCCATTGCAATCGCTTCATTTTCTTCGAAAATTCGCTAAAAGCGTACAACCGACGTCATCTGGTATGTATTGCCTTCTCTATCCCTCAAAGGGGGTGCCGTGACACATACCAGATGACGTCACGCGATTTTTCTTTTGCTTATGCCGGCCAAACTTCTCGGATTTCAGGGCTGAAAATTGGAACAAAGGGGTTTTCGAAGGTGCAGAACCCGATGCTGAGGTAAAAAACAGACTATTAAAACCCATTTCCATCCCTCATTAAAATGATGGATGAATGGATGATCGTACAGGGTTCCACATTGCATGACTGGAACTTTTCGTTCTATTTCGCCAGTTGTTTTTAAGGCGGCAGTTTGTAACTCGGTGGTTCACCGACTGGGTTCCCCAAGTCCTACAGGAAGAGCTCGTCCTCTCGTCGCGCCTTCTTTCAATGGGGAAACGGTCGCCTTTCATGCCCGTCACGTTCGGAGATCCGGTGGCCCTCAGGGCTCGAGAAGCTCCTCTATTAACATCCTGCGAGGAACGTAAACTTCTTCGGGGAGACCACCCAATAAATGTGTATCTCAGTCCCCTATGGGCAGGGCTGGTCCCTCCTGCCAAGGAATGATGGCGCGTGATTACGTCCAACCGTATTGTTTACTGGCTGGCTGAAGGGTGCTGTTCCCAAAATGAGTCCTACAGGCATGTTTCTGTTCCCGTATGAGGGCTATCGACGATTTTCTGTTCCCATAAGCCTAACGTCAAAAATCGCACGATACAGTCATAATGCATTCAAGCAGGTTGGGCAATTATCGCCACTTTGAGAGCTGCTCCGGCATCAAAAAGCTCAATAAATAACGGCAGTAACGTGAGGTTTGTTCCAACTAAAAGGTATAGTTCAAATAGTATTTAAATAAAAAGAAAACGGAGTTAAATAGAAAAACGTTGTCTATTTCCACGAAAATAATGAGTTACAAAGTTAAATCGATTTCGACGGTTAGACCATCATCAGTAACAAACAAGAACTGAAGGTACATCAGAAAGAGCACAGCTTATATAGTCACAAGAGGAATACCCAATCACGTGCAAGCAAAGTGAAAGGGTTGGAAGGGAACTTGAATCCTAATGGCTGATAGAAGTGAAAGGGGGGCCGGGATAATCAATGCCCATCAAGGGCAGACATAGTGAAAGGGAGCTCAAACAATGGTGAGGGTAACATTATGAAAAAGGGACAAAAACCAAGCTATTGCAGGAATAAAACTATTAATAGTGAATTTAATTACATCATTCAAACATTTACCAGACCTATCACTTTTAATTATTTCGAATTTTTCAAGTACATTCAACATTTCTACAAAGAAATTTCTAGAAATTCTACAAACTGTCTATTTGTCAGATCAAAACTCAAGTTATGATTGGATTCACTCAGATGACTTGCAAAGGCAGAATCACACTCGTTATCCCTGAAATCTTTTTCATGTTCCCCAATTCTTTCCCTAAATTTCCTACCAGTTTGACCACAATACTCAAGCCCACATGAACATTTCAATTTATAAACCCCACTTTTGTCTTGAACTTTAATTTTATCTTTAACAGAACCCAATGAATTTGTGAGATTATTTTTATTTTTGAAACCTACTTTAAAACCTCTAGATGTTAGAATTTTACCAATTTTATCCGAAACTTTACCATAGTAAGGTATACTTATCCACAGTTTTTCCTCTAACACAACTTCCCTAACCAAATTTGATTTTTAGTATTTAAGTTTGGGAATATAAAATCCGGATATTATCAAGGTGTCGTCAAGCAATCGTTTCTAGAGGTCAAAGTTGAGTAATGTCATTCAAGCAGGGGCGTTGGGCCCATATGGCCACTTAGAGAGCTGCCCCGGCATCAAAAAGAATAAATAGCGGAAATAACATAAGGTTTGTTCCAACTAAAAGGTATAGTTCAAATAGTATTTAAGTTTGGGAGTACTATCAAGGTCGTTTCTAGAGGTCAAAGTTGAGAATCCATCTTCGGAAGGATCTCAATTCGAACTAAACATTTTAATTGGGACAAATCTGAGGTAGGTAGCAGAAAGTTTCCCTGTATTCAGCTCACCCCTCCTCCTTCGCAGGGGTGATAATATTCGAATTGAGTGCAACTTGCTCTAGCAATTGGGAGAGGATTCCAGTTCTTATCAGTATGGTAGGTAGCACACAAACCAGTCATAACAGACAGGAAACACAGTGATTTATGTCTACTGTTATGTTTGTTACAACTGGCGGCAGTGCAGGCAATATTCTAGCTGCGCAGAACCATCTGCGCACACTCTTGTATCTACTCGAATATTCTGTCCGTTTCAATTGGTTTGTGGGCAACTCGACTGATAAGAACTGGAATCCTATTTCAACTGCTAGGTCCAGTTGAGCAATTCATGAATGTTCTCAACCATGCGAAGGAGGAGGGTTAAGTTGAATCTCAGGGATACCTTCCACAACCTCAAGTTTGTCCGAACTAAAAAGTTCAGTTTAAATTGATATCAAAGGTCTGTTCTAACTAGAGGCGGCGCAGGTGCAACTTGAATATTTTAGCTGCGCAAAACTCAGCTAGGACCTTTGAGAGTAAACGAACTGTAGTAGGGATTCCTAAGGTCATTTCCTAGAGGGGTGCAGGTGAAATTCGAATATTCTAGCAGCGCAGACCCCTATGCTCATACTTTTGTCGAAAATTTTCAGATAAATGTGTGCGCAGAACGTTCTGCACTGTTAAAATATTTGAATTGAACCTGCACCGTCGCTAATTGGAACAGACCTCTTTTCTCATACTTTACATTATTTGAAACAAACTTTTTAGTTGGAACAAACCTATTGATGCTGCAAACTCGCCAGTGTCGAACTGCATAGAGAAGAGATACTTGAAGGTTAAACTGTGGCATGTCTCTAGCATGGTACCAAAGCCAATTCCTCATTCTTCATTTCACTGGATTGCTCAGTTATATGGCGTTGGAGATCCGCGGGCGTGAATATTTAACGTCATCCAAATGAATAGGGTTTATGTCTTCGGGTGATAGGTGGGATGACCAATATCGCCAACTTATCGAGCGATCAAGTGAAGAAAGTAGAACAAATGAATTGAAGAACTTGCATGTATTTATATTGCAGTTGAAACTAGTTTTGTGTACAAACATAAAAAGTTAATGTCTTGAGATCGTAGTAATGTGATGTTTACAATGAAATGAGCTGTCAACAGTGTAGGCTGATTCAAGTGTCTGTCATCGTAGTTCAATAATTGCACTGTGATAACAATGTCATTCGTGATTCAGTTTCTGTCGTATGAGAGAGGAAGACACTCTGTTATTTGAAGTACCCACTCACCTACTGTCTCGCATGACTCTATCGTTTCGAGTGGACAATTCAAGGTGCGATTTTTCTTTTTTCAAATGAAAAGTGGGCTGAATATAGAGTATACAGGGTGTCTCTTAAGTGGTGGACCACCCTTTCTATTTCCGTTGTTTCGAGGTGTAGAAAAGAACTTCAAATGGTAACCCCCCTTAATTTTTCAAAAGGAATTCAACCATCACATTTTCGCGCGCTTCGCCAGCGCGTAAATGCACCTGGCGCGCATTAACTTCGTTTTGTCAAATGGGAACCCCCTTTTTTATTCCAGATTTGGATTCTACGCAAAATTTCATGGAAAAATTACGCCTCACTCGAAAATTTGAGTGCACGAAAACGGCTCTAAATATGCGCTAAAACAAGAAATTGAATTTTTAGGTGTAGTAAACTGACAAGTATACATGGTTTGAATGTGTTTTTTCACGCTGAATAACGTGGTGATGTTGATTTTTTGATTCAAGCCTTGAAATGTCAAATTTTCATGAAAAACAAAAATACATTCTTTGACTTGTCAAAAAAAATTGAGCAATCCAGAATGCGTTTTTGTTTTTCATGAAAATTTGACATTTCAAGGCTTGAATCAAAAATTCAACATCACCAAAATTTGAAAAATTAAGGGGGTTACCATTTGAAGTTCTTTTCTACACCTGGAAACAACGGAAATAGAAAGGGTAGTCCACCACTTAAGAGACACCCTGTATAATGAGGGACCACCGTTCTGTTCAACTCAAATTTTGATCGACTGGTGTCTTAAGGAAAGAAATGATGTGGATTTGATGTGGATGTGTCTTAAGGAGAGAAGTGACGTGGATTTCTGGTTTCCATCAGTAATTATTCATACCAATCAGAGGCGGCTTGTCAAAATAGGCAAGGTAAGCACTTCTCAGCCTGGAACCTAGGCTAAATAAAAAAAAAGGAAATTAAAAGAGATAAGGTACTTAATTTGTTTAGCTGAAATATTGTATGTACTTGAACTCTCTTGAGGCCTTTTCGTTTGTATTTGTTTCATAATTTGTCGGGGATAGGAACATAACAGGGAAGTTGGAGACAGTGGCATAGTAGAATTTCTATGTCCAGAGAGCAGATTGATGTGAAACTCGACTCGAACTCCAATGGTATATTAAAAATATGATGAATCAAAGTTCCAGTCATGCAGCATGAGTTAATGAGGGAATTTTCAAAGAATCATTGTAACAGACTTTTAGCTGATTTTAAATTATGGAAAAGTTTTTTTACCTACTCTTGGTGGGCCATTCTCATAAGAGATTTTACGCTAATGTCTATGATCCTGTACTTCAGATGGAAATTACAAATTTTCACCAAAAACCTTAAAAAAATCAGGTTTTTTAAAAGGACTATCGACTCTTCAGTTTCAAAATTGGGCGATTCTTCCACTTTTAACGATTTTTTGTTGTTTTTGGAACACCTCCAAAATGGTCATTACGTTCGTAAAATTCGCTAAATATGGATCCTTTATGAAGAAATCCATGTAATTCCAGAAGGGTTTTGTTGCGCCAATTCATAGTCCAGCTGGGCGCTGCGCCCATCATTTCAAAGAGCAGGATACGAGTTTAGCAGACTAAAAAGCTTCTATTTTCACTGATGAAAGGAGCGGGAACTGTGTTCAACATCAACTTCCCATTTCACATTATTGGCGGAACTCAACGTCACCCCTCCCGGGTTTTTGACAAACCACAAAAGCCTCCGAAAGGAATCTTATCCGAGGAAGGTGAAAGCAAAGCGGGGTCCCCTTTTTAAATTGGAGCCTTTCGGATCAATGGACTTTCCTTCTCCATTGTAAATAGGAGATAAGGCGGGGAAGGTGCTACAAAACAACGACCAACAACAATGGGTCTTACTCATCAAGGAAGAGAACCTTGGCCTTACGAGGGAATCATTAGGGGCGGCCAGATTGAAAACACGCCCCAGCATCCCGAACCATGGCATCCCATCCTTTGATTTGGACGTGGGATGACCCACGGACGGAAGTCATCTCTTCTATTGGTTCTGCCTTTGGAGGTTTTCCTTCGTTGACGAGGACGGTTTAATGGTTAAAAGACGTGCCGAAAAAGCTACCGGGTCGTGGATGGGGGTTTGGTAACGGTAGAGGCATTCGGCTTCATCAGATAGCTTTCACGTTGAGATGCGTGGGTATACTACCTGGGAGGCAACGAAAGTATGGTAGGTTGTTTTTTTTTTTTTTTTTTTGTATGAGAGATGAATGTGTTTATTTCATAGGCTCTACCTTCACAACGCCCACTACGTAGGGAATGGAATTAGGTCGTAAGAATAGTTCCAGAACCTCAGTTACGAAAAACTTACCTAATAATTTTTCTTCCTCACCGGGAAACTCAGAGTAACAGAATCAAACATAATACACAGGATGGTCCCAAATCACACAAAAATATTTGAAGTCTTATAAGAAATTCCACGCTGATAACGAATCTAGACCATTAGGGTACCCTGAATAGATCCCAAAAATTTTTCTACGTATTGTTTTAGCGAACTTTCGAAAAAAATGAAACTACTGCAATGGCTTCAAAAATTTTAGTAATGCAAATTTTTGAAAATTTTCTTCATGGAAATCCGTGTGTGTGTGTGCGTGTCACTCCGGACTATATCTGACCCTGGAATCATTAAAAATCAAAAAAAAAAAAATTAAAAATGTCAATAATATCAAAAGAAAGGATGAGTTCGTAGGTCAGAATTTTTGGAGTACTCCAAGGGGTCAAATTTTGGAAATAGAGTCACAAATTGTTAAAAACGTGCTTAATGAGGTTTATGGTGTAAATTGCCATCTTAAACATAGGCACATAATATGTATGGTATATTCGCAATCAGCGTGAAATTTGCTATGAGAATCACCCACCAAATCGGTTAAAATGAATCTTTGAAAATTCGCTCATCAATTATTGATTTCGAGTAAAAAACTCCTAAAATCACATTCAAATCACAGACACAGTTCTGGAACGTTCTCTCATCGATTTTCAGAACGCAGTTCTATCCGGGACTGGTTCCGGACTGTCTGCGTGCGAACAAACCTCTTGTCACATCGGAATATTCTATAAAATACGTAGACCAACCGCAGCACTCTAAATACGTGCTTTCGATTTGTATGAATTCAATAAAGTCACTATTTTATCCATTAGCGGAAAATTAAGGTTGAAATGAAGTAAGTAGTGTATAACTATAAATGAAAAAGTCTGACGTACCATCCGGCAAAACAGAGATCTCTTTACCACATCAAACTTGCAAGTCAAGATCCTTCATAATTTCCTAGTGAAATGAGAGGTCTCAAACATACAATAAGGCCCAGAGAATCATGTTTATAAAGTCATGTCATCTATATCCGCCCACGAGATACGGTTCCCACGCTAATAGCGGAATGACTTAGAAAAAACAACATCAGAGATATTTGTTTTTGTTAATAAGGCCATGAAAACGACTTGTTATTCGTCAATGTCGGTAGCTCACTTTCGACTGAGTATTGCCTTTGAATGATTACCTAATATGATTATAATACTTACCTATCTACCGCTCTGTCGAATAATGGACTTAGCTGGGTACCTAGACCTACCTACCCCAGCGACACTCGAGTACAGTACAATATAAATTCCTGGTACGATTTTTGCACAAATGTGGGGACCAGATGGTCACATTGGATCACTCGCTGTGGATTTTAGAATTCTTCTTCTCTTTTATAATAAATGCTATTCCTATTTTACTCCTCCTATATTCCTATAATACTCACTTCTCTCTCAGTTGGTAGTCCAGATCCCAAACGCTCGCTTCGCTCACGTGATCGGTTATGCGTGGCACTACTACCTACTCATCTAAATAAAGACATACAAAAACCTTACCGTTGACCAAGCTCAACAATGCTTGGTACTCCAACAACGCGAACATGAATGTGATCGTAACCATCAACCGAAATGTTTGACAACGGGGAAACCACCGAAGTTATATTTAATTTACGGAGTTGTAAACACTCGCCTCGTTGTTAGCTATGCCTGGTTTAGGAAGATGGAGGAGGTTTAGAGGACTTTATTATAAAGTTCTAATCCGGAACTTTCTCGTGGAAATAAGATACGATAATCAAATAGGTATTACCTAATAGGTAAGTAAGTAGTAGGGATGGGATATCGATATTCGCTATTCGATCGATACCACACATGCGATATTATCGATATAACAATGATCCGGACCGATAATATCGAATTGAAAACCCAACACAGAAGGAAGCAAAAATGCAAAAAATGGCTTTATTGAAAATTTCTTCATTAAAAATGGCATTAAAATGTATTAAAAATTTATTTAAAAATGGCTTTATTAAAAATTGAAAAAGGTTGCATACCTACATACATATTGAAAATAGTTTGAAAACTGGAAATAGTAGGTGAGTAAATGACGTTTTCTTCTAAGAAAAATTACTTCTCGTCAATCGAATGCAAAAAGACCAATTTGTTCATATTGAGGAAATGATTTGGTTCCTCTACAAGTCTCCGATTCAAATCGTATCGACGCGGGATTTCACTAATCGGGAAGTAGTTCAGAAATACCCCGACAGAGGTCAGACGACGCAGCTCCTTCAACAGTGAAATTGAAACCTATAAAAGACTGAGTGGCTGAACTCGTTCAACTATAAATTGAAGGACGTTGAATCGAAGTGCATATATAGAAGAGAAACGATAATGTTTAGAAAAGAATCACTAAAATTAAAGTTGATGATGTTGTAAGATTTAAGTGAGTCAAGTTGACACCATTGTTTTCTTGGCTCAAGTTGGCACCATTGTTGTCTTGGCTCTAACGTCGCTTGTTTCGAATAAAGCTTCTTCGACACGTCTACTGTTCTACTTGTGCGTCTCTACGTTCTACCTAGTACTTTTTCTTTCTAAGACTAATTCCGTATTTTTTCCATTGGAAAACGATTTGAGTTATCTTGAGAGGATTTATAGTGTTCACGATTGTCTCAAGACATGGTAAGATCAATCTCATCCTATTTGAAATTAACAAACTGGCTCCCTTGAGTCTAGGTATTCCTTTCTGCAGTGAGAGAGAATGTTCCTGGCTTGTGAGAGCAAACTTTCTGATGGAATAGCCTTAGAAACAGATGAGAGGTATTGTTTTGTCACTTGAGTTAACCGATCGATATCGATATTTTTCTTTCGATATCCCATCCCTAGTAAGTAGGTATCTTGGATGATTGGTGTAAGCTTCGTACCTTATTACAGGACACAGGAAATTAGATGAGAGATCAACCGCTGCCTTACGATAATACTCAGGATTTGGGAGCCAGAAGTAATTTCTACTGATGAACTGCTGAACCGAACCCAGCATGAAACTGTCTTTCTTGAATCAAAGAAGAGAAAATGGAGCTGAATAGGACATACACTAAGAAAAGCCGAGTGAGCTTTGGAGAGGAATCCACAGGGATTTCGACGAAGAGGACGACCTAGAGCGACATGTTCCGTGGAGAAGAAGCCTGCCAACCAGGGAAGTCATGACGAGAAGTCAAGTACCTGGCTGGGAATCAAGTGAGGTGTTGAACATTCAATGAGGCTCTATGCTCCGTTCCAGATTCCAGGAATCGGAAAATTATGGCCAATCTATACGTAATTACATGGATCGGAAAGGCGGAATTTTTTAGAACCCTTTCCTGCACTGACTATCGACGGGGGAATTGATAACATGAATTCGGTTCCAGAGAATCGATGGAGAGAAAAGGACAGAGATTTAAACCGACGTTTCGGATAATTTATTATCTATCCTCAAATCTCAATCAATGGCTGTTACGCTAAGATATGTTAGTTTACACAGATTCACCGTAATTGGTTTGTAGTTTCCTTTTTTGATTTTGACACACAAATTATGTAAATGAAGAATTGAACGTTGTCAACAGGACTATATAGTTGAGGTTACAGAGTTGCTTATCTCCAGAACCGATTCATTGTCTCTACTATGTGGTATTTTTTCCATAGGTATATTTTCATCAGCATTTTTGGAAGAATATCGGCGAGACTCTGTGCTAATAACAGGGCGATCCCTGAGCCGTGTCGAGGCCAGAAAAGGGAAGGATCAACAGTTTACATTGGAGGAGCCAGTGAGTCTACAGTTAACGGTTGATATGCAAATTGAATCGTTATCGAAAATTCAACAGCTCTGACCCGGTTTTCGAGCGATAGATCCGAGTCCTCTGATAAACTCATCTTGCTAGCGGAGGATAATTTTCAAATAAGATGCAGAACCTTCCAGCAAACCGGTCACGAAGGACACGTCTGGGAAACTCATCTGCACTCTGCAGTTGGAGGAGATAGGTACCAGTTATGGGAAGTCCAGTGGGAGTGGGGAGTGAGGATATCTGCCAGCAATTAACCTCGATTGTTCTCTAAGGATGTGGAACTCCGAGAACAGGAGTTTATCTTGATAATAAAAATTATAAACTAATTCATTAGCAATCGCGAGGTGTTAGTCACTGGATGATTTGACATTCAAACGTCCATGTCAGTCAAACTCCACTTAATTTCTCCCGCAAAAGGAATGAATTTCTTTTTTTTTTTAAACGACTCAACATGGATCCAACGTTGAGACAAAGAAGCAGTTACGTAGAAAGCAAAATTTGCATTGGGAATTATTTATAATTAAATTTAATATCGACGTTTTTCCACCTGGAAATGCTAGAAAATATGCTGAAAACTACATTTACACCACCATAATAATTATAGTGGAGTAAATTTAATAATAATTATTATAATTATTATAAATTACTAGCTGAACCCTGCCACGCTTCTCTGTGGCACATTGTGGCTGTATGGATGAGAAATGAGGATCAAAACAAAGCATAAGTTTCATAGATTTTACAATAGGTACTTGTGGGCATACAATATTTTTTGTTTTTCCATTGTGTGCGTAGATTAGTTTTTCTGCGAAGCATATTTCGGTTTTCACTTGAACATAAAACTTTTTTGCCTGGATGTGAGGCGTTAGCCACAGAACTATGAAACCTTGATGTAAATTTCCCGAGTATTTATGCTATCGTGAAAATTGTCTTGATAAGTTGGTTGTTACTTATTTGAAGGTAGTAAATATAATGGGTAATAATAGAAAGCAATTATAACGATGGTAAAAAAGTGTTAATAAGCAGGAAAAGTAATACACGGAGTTTTACAGTTTTTGTTCATAATATCGCAGTTCGTTTGTAAGCGGAAATTTCTTCATTTTCATTTCTTCCTCTTGATTAGATATAATTTTCAAATCGCGCTTGATTGCTGAGATAATGGTAGGTACTGGGATACTCTCGTCATCCATGTATGATGTTCCTTCAGCACGTTGCGAAACATTAAATAAAATGTCATTTGAAACAGGTATTGATCGAGGATCCTGTGGATTGACAGTAACCACGGTAGTTTTGTTCACGTTCAGGGTTGTCTCCCCATATATACATTGATAGTAGCATTTTCTAACGCTAAAATAGTATCACACAGCTCTTCTCCGGAAATCTTTTGAAGATTGTCAAGATGATCCCATCAAGTTACGTTAACCTGGCCCGTAGCATCCCTGATTGCTAAAATCACAACGTTCTTCACAGAGCAATCTTTTAGAACTCTTTCGGTCATTTGCACGTTAAGAATCATGCCAAGGACATGAACGACACCTTTACTCCTAGGCAAATTACCAATGGAAGTGTTGAGCAATTCCGTAATGCTTGTACTCGAAGTCAATACCTTGAATTGTCTTCATACCATTAAAAGTGTTCACTTTCGTGGCGATATGCGTAATTTGAACCTTTTTGTCGTTGGTTATTGAATCAAAAAATTTGTCGGCACATTCATTGTACAAATCGTATTTTGGAAGGTGATTGCCTGAATACATAAAACGCGGAATATTTACCTCGGGCTAAAACTTTTAGTTTTTCAGTGCCGTTTTTCTTAGTATGGTACCTTGAATGGTCACATTGATCATTTGAGGTTCAAGTTGGTGAATTTCAGTGTGTAACGACATTTCGAGAAGATCAAAATCAAAACACATTCTAAACACTTTTTCGTCCAATACTTTTCCATGGAGTGACACACAATAGAAATTTGTTAACATGTTCTTCATATCTGATGTTAAGTAATAGGACGAGAAAAATTGTTCTGCTATGAGGTTTTTACTTGATTACAAAGTTGTTTACTCGGGTGACGTCGGTAGGGAGGTCCAAGTTTACGACGAAGGAGTAGATGAAGAGGATTGTGATAATAGTCTAAAACCATCCCTGCAACTTGCTCGTCAATTTGCGCCCACCCGCATGGAAATCGGTGCAGACATTTTTGAGTTTTTGAAGCATACACAAACCAACACAACATTTTTATAGATATAGATAATGTAATAAATTTCTTTTGACATTTTCATGTCTTTGCCCTGGTACATAGCACAAAAAACTGTCACGAAATTGCGTAACGAAATTGTGTTACAGTGCCTTTATAATGATTTCCGCTTACAACGACCCCGTTGTTAGGTTTGTTCATTTTCTACACTTTTTAACCCACAAAAATCGTTCACCACTCGTTGGAAAGCTCTAGATTTAACGAACATTTTCATGTTCACCATAACATATTGACTATACGAATAGCGGAGCTATGGGCATAACTGTTCTCATATTGTGTGATCGTGAGTGTAGAAGATAATTAATCCGGAATCGTCTATTTTATTGAAATTAGGTACCTACCTCTCAATATTAATAATTGTGTACATAAGTACATGTGATGTTCAATAATTTCGGTAAACAGCCAGTGAATAAAAGGTAAGTAGAGTAGACAACAGCAACGCATTGTGAGGTTTGAAA
>JAEMON010000005.1:5357856-5369472 GCA_030264115.1 Lygus lineolaris
TCGATAACCTAGAGTGTGGCACATGAAATTTCATTGTTTTTCTACGCTGAATCACGTGGTGCTACCAGTTTTTGTATTTGACTTGATTAAACCGAGATTACAGCCTAAAAGATGCTTTAATCAAGTCAAATAAAAAAACTAATAACACCACGTGATTCAGCGTTAAAAAACAATGAAATTTCATGTGCCACACTTGGGGTCTACGGTGGAAAATATTTTCGCACAGTTTCAGGGTTGCGCGCGTTTGCGCGCTCGTAGAGTGGGTTATTCGCGGCCGAAAAAATCGATTGAGGTGTCTAACGATCATAAAATCCTGCGTAGAATCCGATTCTGCAATAAAAAATGGGGGTTCCCATTTGAAATAACAAAGTTGATGCGCAAATCGCGCATTTGCGCGCGTGCGCAACGCGCGAAATTGTGATATTTGAATTCCTCGTTAAAAATTAGTGAAGTCACTATTTGAATTTTTTTTTTTAGGCTCGGAAATTACGGAGATAAATGCCTGGTCCATTAAATTTTGGCCACCCTGTATATATAACGTATATTCATACATGCGTCGCTTTTCGAGGTTTTTTTTTAGTAAATTACAATTACTTAAATAAACATGGGAACACACGGTATATTCGGAATCGGCGTGAAATTTCCTATAAGAATCACCCACCAAATCGGTTGAAATGATTCTTTGAAAATTCGCTCAACTTATGCTGCATGAATAGAAATTTGTTGAACTTCATCAGGCCGCCTTGGATAACCATTCCCTTGTCTAACTAAACTCTCCCCCCAAATTATACTTTTTCAAATTAAACTTTGTTAATATTACGTACCTACTTATTATTATTATTATTATATATTTTTTTTCATTGTCAAACAAACTACGTTCATTTCAATTTATACCTACTAACAATAGTTTAAACTTTAATTAAAATATTCCCCTGGTACCTACTGGAGGTCAGCACGTGCCGGTCCTTCGGCCTTACCGAGAATTCAAGGGAGCTGGACAGAACGGGGTGAACAAAATTCTGCTTAGGACTTGTTGACAGGATGAGGGAAAGTAACAAGAATGAAGGGCCTGAAAGAGGCCCTCCTGTTGCCTTCAAGGGCCCTTTTCTCTGGAAATCGGCCGAAGAGCGGCTCTGCAGGTACGCACGTGTGTGCATCCTCGATGTTTCTGCGAATTCAAGTTACTGGCAATTTTGGGTTCTCCAGGACTTTTGAATCCCCAGAAACAGTCTCTTCTGTTACAAACAGAGACGCCAAGACTGAGGGAAGAATCTAAGAGTGCTAACAATATTATTACAATGCTGCCAATTCTTCTTCGACTTTCATCTGATTTAACATGCCGATTCTCATCTATCTCTCTTTATATCAATATAATAATATTATAATAATTATTCGTAGGTAAAACAAACATTTGAAAATCGACTTCTAAAGTTCGTAGTTGTGTCAATACCAGCTAAAACCTGACCAGCTTTGTTCAACTTCATTTTACAATTCGACTCATCTGATCTGAGAGCTCCATTTTCGACTCATCTGATCTGGGAGCTCCATTTTCGACTCAGCTGATCTGGGAGCTCCATTTTCGACTCAGCTGATCTGAGAGCTCCATTTTCGACTCAGCTGATCTGGGAGCTCCATTTTTGACTCAGCTGATCTGAGAACTCAATTTTCGACTCAGCTGATCTGGGAGCTCCATTTTCGACTCAGCTGATTTGGGAGCTCCATACAAGTACGCTTGCATACAAGTCTGCAACGCATTGGGACATTTTCATGTCTTTCTCCCCCTCCTTCTTTCCCTTTCAACTTTCTCCTTTGCTTTAGGAGCCACTCAGCTGATCTGGACCTCTCGATTTGTCAAGGAGGAGTCTCAAGGAGGCTGCATACTGAATTTCAACTTTGTAGGGCTAATGGGAGAGAAATTAGCTTTAGGAGCCACTCAGCTGATCTGGACCTCTCGATTTGTCAAGAAGGTGTTCAGAAGTCCCTCAAGGGCCCACATACCATATCAGAACGACTCGGTTGTAAGCGGAAATGGTCAGAACTGGACGGTTGTTGTACAATGTCACGTTACGTGACGTGACATGTCGTGACATGTCATAATTTTGGTTGTGTGCCACAGCAAAGACATGAAAATGTCAAAAACAAAATTGAGAAAGTCTCATTTTTCGGAGAAAAAGTTTAATTAGACAGGAAAAGTTTTAGTCATGCAGCATGAGTTGATGAGCGAATTTTCAAAGAATCATTTTAACCAATTTGGTGAGTGATTCGTATAGGAAATTTTGCGCTGATTCCGAATAATACCACATTATTTTCCATTGTGTAGGATGATGATTTACCAAAAACTTCAAAAAAAAATTGTATAACAATTTTCGTTTTTTGACCATTAATTTTAAAAATTCTGGCGACTCATCCTATCTCTTGTTATTACTAACATTTTGAATTTTTTTTTTTTTTTTTAGACGACCGGGGTCGTTTATTGTCTAGAGTGACACATAAATACAAACGTAATATAAGTAGAATATATGCACGCATATATTTATTTACCTATCTATTTAAAATAGTGTTAAACTTTAGGAATTGTTTTAGAATGGCCTGAAACGGATTTCCATAGACTATTTCCAAACATTCCCATAATTCTAAGTTTGAAGCCATTGCAACAGCTGAATATTCTTCGCAAATTCGCAAAAGCTATATGAGCTTCAGGAATTTAACGTACACAGGTGGGGCTATAAACACAATTTCGATAATCGAAAATGGTTTGGGGTGTCCGATGCAACAACAGAGAGTGTGTCAGGGTGAACCAGATACCTCGACAGTCAAAACTCAAAGAAACGATTCTACGACTCATTTCCAACTAATGGTTACTCTTGGCAATTCATTATTATTTTTTGTTTAATTTCCTCAGCCCAATTGAAAGGTGAAAGGGAAGTATTGCAGTACATAAAGCATTAAGTACATAAATACGGTAGGTATATTCGGAATTAGTGCAAAATTTCCTATAAGAATAACCTATCAAATCGGTTGAAATGATTCTTTTTTGCTTTTAAGCTCTCACTTGTATTGAAAATGGTCGTACTGTACTAGTAGTTTCGTACTCAGGGTTGCTACGAAAACGGAATCCCTAAATTCCCTGACTTTTCCAGGTTTTCCAGACCGCAAAAGTGATTTTTCCCCGACATTTTCTTATGCGTTTAAAAAGCCCCCTCCCACAAAAATTAGTGAGGCCGTACAATCCTAGAAAATTTCACCGAAATAGGTGGAGTAGTTCTGGAAATAAATAAGTTCAGTTCAAAATAGTTCAGAACGCTCTGAAACGTGAAAAGTTCCTTTCATGCAGCATGAGTTGATGAGCGAATTTTCAAAGAATTATTTTAACCGATTTTGTGGGTGATTCTTATAGGAAATGTTGCTCTGATTCTAAGTATACCATTATATTCCTATGTTTACACCAAAAACCTCAAAAAACACGTTTTTGGACCCTTAATTTTCACAATTTGAACCCTTGGATTACTCCAAAAGCTCTGGCCAACGAACTCATCCTTTCTCTAATTATTATTGACATTTTAGATTTTTTTTTAAGATAGATTCCAGGGTTAGATATCGTCTGTAGTGAAGAAGCAAATTGATTTTGTATTGATAAATGCCTGAAACTGAATTGTAACTTATTAAATTACAGAAGTGCAAATGATCAATTCCGTAGTGTAGATAAAAAGAACGAAAAATGTTAGAACGCATTTATTAAAATTTAAAAAACCTTGTACTTAGGTATCTGAAGCATTAGGCTCACCAAGAACTGATAAAAACTTGTAGCCCGTTTTTTCGTAAAATTCCAGAAGATTTTCAATTTTCCCCTGACTTTTCCAGGTTTTCAAGGTTTTCCAGACCCGTAGCAACCCTGGTACTGTACTGTAGTTTTTACTTATGCATCACGGTATGGTATGTGGTCAAATTATTTACGCGCAGGAATCATCACCCTTCCCAAACGTCGTTTTACCTCATTGACCCGTTGGATGCGAACCGCATCGGACGTCTGTTCTTACGATGTTAGGTAGGTACCAACCTCGATCAAAAAAAATAATGGGGTTGACAAAGAACACTTTCGATCTTGAAGGGATAAGTATGGTAATCATTCAGAATTCTTCGCGTGATCCTCAGAAAAAAGACTCCTCTTTTCTGGAGAACGGATGGAATTTCTACCCTTTTTAAGACCGCTCCTCAGTCTGTACAAAGCGGTCCGATACCAAATAATCGACTGATGATTCTACCCAAGAAAAAATTGCCTTTTCGGCAACCGCGGCAGCTCCTGATGTTCCTGCTGATGCCCACTCAGTCAACACGCAGACCGCACATCATAATCGCCTACTCATAATAGGCTATTATGCTATGGTCGACTATACGCTCCTTCCAGTTTTTTTGTAGAATCGAACGATGGGATATCGGTTGCTGAAGCAAATTGCTACCTACTGCAGGAAAGAAGGTTCCGTGTCTTCACGTGCGTGATCAATTCCTTGTCTCGGGTAAAACTGTAACTACATATATACTGTACCTGAATGAATAATGTCGATTTAGAGGATTCATAGCTTCACTTCATACCTGGCAACCTACCAACTCTTTAAATTGTAATTTTATTTTTTAACATGTTTAATGTTTTAGGGCTGGGGGTCTTTCTGTGAATTCCGACACGCAAATATGCAACGTTTTTTTTCTTATTTACCACGGACCGATTTCTTAGTTACCACGTTATATCGGCTCCATTTGGGGTCTAGTTGTACCAAGATGCTTTTGGTTATTGTCACTGATCAGCTGAGTGGGCTCCAAGGCCATTTTCTCTCCTGTTGAACGCAGGAAGCTGAAATTTGAGAGGCAGGGTCAATGGAGAATGCTGAAGGCGCCTGAAGGGTGACTGATCAGCTGAGTGAGCTCCAAAGCCATTTTCTCTCCTATTCATCGCAGGAAGATGAAATTTGAGAGGCAGGTAAACGTTAAAAAAACATTAAACATGATTTAATGTTTTTCCCTCGCAAGGGAGAAATTTTTAAAGGTTTCTAATATAGAAAATACCGGATTGCACTTGTTTTTTGGGATCTCTCCAATAAAACTGTGTCGCAAGATACGTTCTGACCGAATCACGCATTTTGTAAATATATATTTACCTACTCTTTTGTAAATAATCAAATAGTAAGGGAAAATAATTATCTCGCGTCTGTATACCTAATAATCTAAAAAAAACACAATAAAATTCAGTTACTCTAAATCGACTAGATGAAAGCCTCAGTCTTCTGCTTGCAACATTTGTGGTGTAGGAACCTCTTTCGTTCAATCAGAGTACAGGAAAACAGAATGAATTTCAAAAAAATGCCATAAGAATAAAACATCTTTGAAGCATCAATGAAAAAAAGAGTGCCTTACGTTTATGAGACATAAACAAATTTACATGGATTACAAGTGCGGCGCTTCAGAGACGTGTTGACTTGTAATTGACAATTTAAGACTCACTTCCCAGCTGACTCCTACCTCGGATCCAACTCAAACTCAAGAACACGCCTCTCGAGCGTGTGACTAGTAAATAAGGGCTAATCCACTATTCGGTTATACTTTTTCTGTAGGATTTATCGGTTTCGATTAAAGAGCGAAAAACTGAACAAAGTCTAAAAATGTCGAGGTTTTAAGCTGTCAACATTTTAGCTCACTATCTTAGTGAGGGTGCAAACTCAGATTACTCTTATTTAGGACCATTTAAAGGTATTTAATGGAGAGGCAAGATAGATAGATAGATAGTATATTTTGAATTTAATAACGTGAGCATTCAGTTTAGTATGAAGAGGTAAGTCAAAATCAAGGTAAGTCAAGTATGAATCAAATAACAAAATGATTACAATATTTAAAGTGATGCAACAATGTAAACTGTAAGCTGGTTAGCGCCCTCACCCCCAACGGGAGGGAGTTCCACAGCTTTCATCCGAGTTCCATTACCCTACCAAAAGGAGATATATTATAAAAGCTGAGTACTGACTGTACAAGTCCTCTATACAGTAAAATAAGCGAATTATTTTGGAAAAGTAGTTCTGAATCTCATAAAATATGAGAAAAAACGTCTTAGTTTTATTTACTGCGCCCTCAAATCAAGTTGACCATCTATTGTTATCCCAAGGTATTTGCCACTCTTTACTCTCCCGATTTTCTCGCAGGAATATAGAGTGTGACGTAAATTGCAAAAGTGCAATTTCAGGCTGTACTGTAACATGATGCACATCGGAATTTATTCCACATTATTTTCTTGGTGATCATTATGGTTGTAATTGAAGTGGAGTAACTCCCATTTAATATTTCATGGCCACTCCATTAACGCGCTCAACACTTTCACAAGACCCAATTAGCATTTTATGTAATAAGGCTGCGTGTTAGCCTGAGAACCCAGGTAATTACCGTAATGACAGGGCTAGTGTGAATAGGTAGTGAAGAAAATAATATTAGTTCAAGTCAAGTATGCTTGGAATTCTGTGGACTCCTTCAGTGGCCTGGATGGTCTAGATGACAAAAACCACATTTCACTGGAAATATAAGAACAATAATAATTCAGCAATTTACGAAATTTATTCAAAGATCTCTAAAACAACCAAAATGAAATTTTTCACAAAATTAATTTTTCATTTTGATTCTTGAGGTCTAGAACACTTGAGAGACGTGGCAATTGCACAGATAAAAAAGAAGTCCCATTCATGCAACATGAGTTGATGAGCGAATTTTCAAAGAATGATTTTAACCGATTTGGTGAGTGATTCGTATAGAAAATTTCATGCTGATTCCGAACATACCATAATATGTTCCTTTGTTTAAGATGGAAATTTACACCAAAAACCTCAAAAAACACGTTTTTTTGAAGATTTTCGAAACTAAATTTTCCAAAATTTGACCTCTTGGAGTACTCCAAAAATTCTGGCTAATGAACTCATCCTTACTTTTAATATTATTGAAATTTTGAATTTTTTTGGATTTTTTATCTCGATTCTTCGGACAGATATAGTCTGGAGTGACACACACACATATACAGGATGTCAGGGTTAAGGAGATAGAAAATTTAACGCTCTTTCCGATGGTATTATTTATTTTCAACTTTACACTGTAAATTAAGGGAGTTATGGCTGTTTTAGTGATGAAAGGTCGAAAGAAAAAACAAAATCTTAAAATTGAAATAACTCGAGAAATAAGGGGTTTTAAAAAAACTCTATGAGACATTTTTTTGTTGGAAATGACCTGTAGAATCGATACCTGACGGGTGGTGCGACCTTAACCCTGACACCCTGTATATACATAAAGCGTTAAATTTCAGGAATCGTTCTAGAATGGTCTGAAACGGATTTCCATGAAGAAAATTTTAAAAAATTTGCATTATTTAAATTTTGAAGCCATTGCAATAGCTTCATTTTCTTCGAAAATTCGCTAAAAATGAGAATAAAAGCAAGCAAGCGAGGTCTAGAAGCATCAGAGGCGAAAGAGCCGCCAAAACCTGTTAGAAGTGGGCTAGAATCCATTAGAAACACCCTTGAATCCTATGATACTACATCGAGTTTCATGTTTTTGTGCTGGATTCCATAATTTTCAAAAAAATGTATTTGAATGGTAAATGAATGTTGGTGCTCGTCTCAGAGATGGGCCAGGAAGCCTCAGTCTGCTGTCCCATCCAACATCCAAGGCCAAGGTGAGTCTACACAATGTGGCGTGTAGACTCGACAACTTCCCAAAGTTACCGAATTGAGCCGGCAGCTGCCCATAATTTTATCTCCTCGAAGGCAGCTGCTAAGACATTTCGGTGATTCCACTAATGGCCGAGGTCCTTTTAAAGGGTCTTTTAAAGACCGGCGCCCACAGAATAAAAAATCCTGTCAGACGAGTTCAGCTACCTAATAAGTGAACTGCAATAAAGCCAGAGATACCTGGTGCGCAAACACCGTTCATTAACCATCGTGTTTTTTATTTATTTATTATTTTTTCACATGCATATTTGGTTGGTAGGTAACCTAGGTAACCCATTTCTAATGAAGTGCAAAAGGAGTGGAGAGTTGGCGAGAATGATTTTCGCCTCTTAGAAAAAAATGTCTTCATCTTTCATAGATACGAACTATCGTCATTTCATTATATTATAATAGCTTACGAGCGTCAGTGTGGCCTTCCTTCAAGTACTTTAATGCAACTCTTTTCACTTCCTGTCGAAATCTGTAGCTTTGCGCGCATGAAAGAAGGGAATCTACGAACCTATCATTATTTGTCAAAAAAATGGGCTAAAAACGACGTTTTTCCACGGATTTGGAATATTTTTTCCCCCTAATAATTGACCTGGAGGGCTGAAATTCTTACGGTCTCATCCTCAGACACGTAGAAACCAATCCTCGAAATAGGATTTTTTAAATATTTTTCGTAGGGGCCGCAATCATGATCATACACACACACATATATTATATAGATATTTTTATACACATACATCATACGAACTTATACATACACTTTTCCAGAACGTGGAGAAAATTGATCAGATTTCGATTAAGACCATTTAAAGGTGGTGTTTCAGAAATTGGGTTTTCTGCTGATCGCAATACTTTCCATTCACCTTCAGTTGGGATGAGGAAAGTAAAAATGCAAAGGAAATTGCTTATATAGAGTAATAGTAGTATATTTATGTCAGGGATGATGTGATAAGAGGTGATTTATGGTCCTGTTTCTCGAGGGAATAATGACACTACGTAATTGGAATTCGATGAATTTAAGCTTGCTGGTCGAAAATAGAAGGGTAACGAAGAATTTTGGCATTGCACATGTTATTTAGATACTACATGAGTGCCACTGACCCTTACGATATGAAAACAAATACGTTCAGATGACTGTTATGTAACTTGGAGGTAAATAATCTTTCGAAAACGCAATTTCCCAAAAGTTGGGTTTCTTCTATACCAATATTAATCTTACTCCAGATGTGTGACATGAACAGGTGACTACATGTACCAAACTTTGAACTATATTATTATTCAAGAAACGTGCAACTTCAAAATTTTTGATTGAATCTTTTTATATGGTACTGATTTCGTCTTTATCTCTGCAAAATCGGTTATTTATTGAGGGTTTAATAACGGCACAGGTCAGAAATATTGTCCTTTTGCTTAGTTTTGACAGGCTTTGGCCAGGTACCTACCGAACACTTTCCCCTCAAAAGTCATTTTTTCCCTCCGATAATCATCTTCACACCTGAACGCGCCCCTACAATCGGCCCTCGGCCTTGGCGTTTTCTTAAAAACGCGATAGGGAACAATTCGCCCATTAAATCCAGTCAACTTCCTTCTTGAAAGACCCGACAAGAACTTGGGCGGATACACGGTTTTGGGTCTTAAGAAGTCCACCCTGTTATCACGATAATGGCCTATTTTAGGGGACTAATTGTAGCGGACGAGGCATCGCTCTTCGACAAGGTAACCTCCAAAGTAAATACCGATGAAGCACGATCTATGGTGAAACAAAGGTACTTATGTACTGTTCCCATGCGCGAATTCCAACCACCTTGATTTCCTCAACGGCTTGAAATCAAATTTCTGGTGGTCAGCTAAGAAATGGATTTATAGGTATTCAAACTAAAACCAAATCTTTACGTTTTAGATGGATGTACCTATTAAGCGTGTATGTGACCTTGAAAGTACAAAGTAATTAAAGTTAGCGAAGAAACATCATTTCTAACACTATATCGGCATTGTCTCCTGAATCGAGAGATTTCGATGAGACTCTTCCAATAGATGCAAATGTAGGCCCCTTGAGCCCACAACAACCGTCGTTTCACTGTCAGAGCGGTGAATCTTTTTTGGCAAAAGAGATCCTTATAGTATAGCATCCATGGAAGAGTGATTCAGTAACTAACGAAAGAGATTTTCGGTGGCATCTTTGCTTAGTTTGCTAGTTTATTTCGTTTGTTTTGGTAGTGTTGACAGTTTTGTGTTCATCGATCATCTCGGTAATAAATCATCAATTACTTTTCATCGAAATCAAGGTAATTCTAAGGCTATATGGTTGTAATGAGTTAGTAGATTACCTACGTTTCAAGGTATGAGAAGGTTGGTAGGTAGGTCGAAGCACCTGCTACCTTTCTTACCATAATCAACTTGTTTTTGTTGGTTATCTATAAATAATGTTCGTGCTTGTAGATACTAACTTATCTTTTGAAGTATGGGTAAGTACCTATTACATAGAACTAACCGCGTTTCGATTATTTCAATAGGTCCCTGCATAGAATGAATCACAAGCATGTATGAGTAAAATTGTGAACAATCAACGCAAACACATAATTTTTTTGCTTTCAAATTACATCGATTGAGAGCGCGGGTTCGAATCTTTTCCCTAAAAATAAATAACTGTTATTTCAATTTGTTTGGTCTTTTTGGGTTTAAGTGGCTGGTCCATGTTTTGTTCAATTTGTGAAACATTCGGAAATTGAAAGACATTAGGTAAGTAGGTAGGGTTTAGGTATCCTTGCTGACACCTACCCTCGAACCCAAAACTCAAATTGTTTACTTTGTTACAGTCGTATCTACCAGCCTATCGTGAGATCTACTGAAAGGATCTAAGGTTACCTATATCACAACGTATTGCAACCTACCTACCTCACTTCTACGTATAAAATAAAAAATAATACACAAGTGTATATAACATACAAGTATGGCGTTAGCATTACTGCATATTGTATGGGTGTTCATTAAAAGTATTTAAACCGTTCTTGTCAGATTCTATCGAAACCCACCTAACCAATGATACTTGTGAGAGGGCGAAGGAGGTTATAGGGATAAATAGGTAGGTAGGTACCCACTTGTATTCATTTCAGGAAGTACCTATCTGACCAAAGTATGGGGCACAAATCTATTATAATGATAATAGTACATAAGTAGATAGGTAAGTTCAGGTAAGTTAAGGTACCAATAGAAAGATATAAGAGAATTCACATGTCCAAGTTACTATAATTGATTTATTGTAAAAAAATTTATTGTGAACCCAATCATTCAACATGAAAAACCTAAATTAATACATAAAGTAGGTTAGTTATTAAAATAAATCACAATTATAAAGGTAGCCCACCTACTTCTTATTCGGATGCGAACATTACGTAGGTAATCCAAGATTTCAACCCATTGGCTGGAGCAACACAACGCATCACTTTCCGAGCGAGTAAGCCTACCTACGTACCTATTTATAGTACGAAAATTACGAATTTATGTATTAGAGGGCGCTCTAACCGCTATAGGTGCCCACTGGTCAAGTAGGTAGGTGAATAAAGTGCGATTCCTTGAAGGTCAAACAGCGGCTTTCTCTACAGTGTCATCAGAGCCATTGTTTGACAAGACTTGGTTATGAGTTCGAGCCTCACAAGAGCCACGTTTTAGCGAATTTTCGAAGAAAATGAAGCTATTGCAATGGCTTCAAAATTTTTGTAATGCAAATGTTGGAAATTTTCTTCATGGAAATCCGTTTCAGACCGTACTAAAACGGTTCCTGAAATTTAACACTTTTTCATAAGTAAATAGGGGTATATATATATATGCGCGGGTATGGGTTGCTGGGGTAGGGTAACAGAGGGTGTTTTTATCTCTT
>JAEMON010000005.1:5373649-5385379 GCA_030264115.1 Lygus lineolaris
CGCTCACCAACTCATGCTGCATGAATGGGACTTTTTATTATTGTAATTTGATGATACACGATTCATTGGCATTTCGCTCTCACTGAATCACCCCAGAGAAAACAAGAAAAAAAAACACGAACAATTTCATTAGGTATTTAATAATCCGTAACTTTCGAGTCGGAATATCCAATTTTCCGGCAAATCCTAACTTTAGGTTAGAAAACTATGCTAGAAATTGAGGAGATTTACTAACCTATCATATAACTACACGAGTACATTATTTAACTTTATTCCTAACATGAAATTCAGGAAAATGTACACCTACATGAAAACGTATCGACAAAATCATAGTCTCTTTGTTCAACAATTCTTTCAGTTTCAGGCATACTGGATCCTTTTACTGGGATTGGATAACCTTGACGATGTTCTCATCAGTAGTGTGGATTTTAATGGGACTGATTTCTGATTACATTAGAATATGCGTCAACAATAGGCGCAGAGACGCGTTATAATGCCAATCATAAACCAAGAAACACTTCAAAACAAGATATGCTCTTCACTATCTACCTCCTACCCTTTTTTGAAGCAAGAGAATGAAAAAAAAAAGAAAAACATCATTATTTATAACACATTCATGGTAAACAAATCTTGACGTTAGTTTTCAACCATAGCAATTTGAGCCCTGAAGAAAGAGCAAAACTGTAAGAAGCTCGCAAAATGGAGCAAGTATAGGTCGTACTTCGTAATTGTAGTTTTTTGTTAGTCCTTGTTCCCAAAAAAAATACTATTTACTACATCGTGTGAGGTAAAAACGCCAATAACAAGCAAAATCTTTCAAAAAATCATAGGTAAGTACATAATTATATTTTGTTACAAAAATAAAGAAATACGCTCCGGACAAACATTGAAAAAAACCAAATCATCCCTATACACGACCTGCATAGAGAGTCATTCTTTGAAGTGTGTAGGTCAAAAATGAACTGATAATTGTTGAAGCAAACTTTTAACTTCTATCGCAGACACTGTTCCATAAATCCACGAAAATGGTACCCAGGAAATTAACCAGAACCTTCAGATAGGTACATTGAAAGACAAAAACGTCAAATAACCTATAATATATTACACCAGGGTAATATCTACTGGAGAGAGTTACGCAACTATTTGGCTGTTACCTGATCGCATATTATCTCCCATTTCCTCTCCAGGTCGTATTGCTTCAACACCTTGGCCTTATCCGGAGGTAAGTCCATGGAAGCCTGCAACGAATCAAAGTAATGGTGTTATAAAGTAGAAGAAAACATAGCAGTAATAAATTATTATTCTCTACATGAATTATTAGAAACCAAATTTGTTCAGGAAGATTTGAAATGCGGAATGCAAGATGATGATGCTAGTTCTTCAAAATTGCTGATTTTGGAGGATACATTTTTTTACTCCTCGGACGTATACCCATCAAGCTTCCATCTTTCGTTATTGAAGGAGCAAAAATTAGTAAATAACTTATTGTGGCATTTTTTTCCTCCAGCCATCAGAGGATCAAGTTCTTAAATTGACAGAGAACCTGAACCCACGTAATACGAGAATAATGGGGAAGAAACCGGTCGACGAAATACATGTATCCAGGTTACCGCGGATAGGCCCCACATTTCAGGATAAGACCGGAGCGTAATTCGGGATGCTAGCTTCCGTTTACGATCATCGGCTCCGACTATGCAAATGGCCGATGAAATTGGCGAGTTTCGATGGTTTAAATGCGACATTTAGCGGCCAGCTGGCGTATCGAACATTCCAAGGACTGAAGATGACTCAGAGAAACCTGCCCACGCAGGAGGGAGAGCGGAAACCCGTTCCCGAAGACTTCACCCGGCCTGAGGATGAGGACTAGGTCAGTCCCTCTGCGCCCCAGTAGAGACGCTTCCAATATTATTCCCAATCCCAATGAAAAAGCTTCTAATTTTCTACAATAAATGTATTCTACAAAGTACCAGTCATTGAGAATGATTTCTTGATCAAATTGTTCAAAAACCAACTATCTAGAATTTTTGGAATTTTCGCTGCTTCGTAGATATTTTTGATTCAGAACATCTGTTGTAGGAGCTTCTCACTGTTTTGCTTGAGTCCCAAAATAGTCATTCATTATTGTTCAGCTGCCTTATACGTTCAATAAAATAGGTAGGTACCTATTTTCCTTGATATGAGGAATATTATATTATGGATATCACTTGTGCCTATAATTAACTATACAGACACCCACAAACAGTCCAAAAACATTTCTCCTTTGAGCAGCTATGTTGACTAGAAAACGTCTAGTCTCTTTAATAGCGAGTAACTGTACATTTCATATGAATTGCGGGAACCATTCTGAAGGAAAAGCAGACAAAGTGCAAAAAACTGTCCACAAAAAGCTCGCAATTATACAACTGTATGAAAGTACGAGTGAAAACCCCTCAATTCTTGCCAAAGTTCCGGACATTTTTTTATTTTCATTTATTCAGACCGACTGCAATACTTTTCCTATACCTACTAGGTAATCCTTTAAGAGTACTAACAAAAGTAAAAAAAAAAGCTGTATCAAGCTTGGTTCCCATGGGCCGGAACGATGCGGAATGTCCGGCTGCGGAACGTCCGTTCTGCAATCTGATTGGCGGAGAGCCTTCCGGACACCCTTTCCGGCGGAAGGGTGCGGAACGTCCGGACTCCGGATAGCCGAGCTGAATATTTTCCGGAGCGGAGCTGCGGAAGGCATCATGATACCATGGATACCATCCATGAGCATCATGGCCGCTACGTCCGCAGCTGTTTTCACCAGTTTGGCGTCGCGTTCCCATGGGAACCAAATAATGCTTGAAACCAAATAATGCGGGAAAACTTCTTGGCGGGACGGTTCCCATGGGAACCGCGTGGCTTCCGCACTCCGCGCCTTCCGCATCCGCGCATTCCATGTGAACACCTTTCCCCACGTCCGCACCCCCCTCCAGCACTTTTCCGGACGTTCCGGACGTCCGCAGTCCGCATCGTTCCGGACCATGGGAACCAGGCTTCAGAATAAATTATGTGATGCATTTGAGCTATACGTGTAGAGATAATAATGATTCATGGTTTTTTTTTATATTTGTGGTTTAATTTAAATTTTTAGGGGTCCAAAAAAGTATAAATCGGTTTGTTTTCGACGTATAGGATTTTCGGAGGACATAATGTTAATCGGGTGATTAACGTAGGAATATGAGAAATTAGCTTCAATTTATTCCACATGTATAAAAAGCCCATGAATCGTCATTATTTATTATTTTAGTAAGGGGTTGTACCTCAAAAGTCTGAAAATCGGGTAAAATTTACAAAAATTTTAGAGAGGATATTTTTGGGAATTCGTTCATTAAAAGTCTGGATTTGGAAATAAGTGAGTTACCTATAACGATTTTACTTTTCTTACCTGGCCCAAAGGGTAAATAAAGCAATCGGACTGAAATGAAATTAGCCACGAAATAGGTTTATATCCGACAGATTTCGTATTGTGTTTGTAATCTGTGTACACGATTGCAACCTTACCTAATACATAAAATACGAGATTACCAAAATCCAATTTCAAGGCTTGATTGTTACATTCAAAAGGAAATCTCCCGGGGAAATTCAAACTTTTCAGATCAATATTTTTGGGAAATACCTGAAAAACCAGGGCTCGTTTTTAGCACTTTTTTCGATATTTTCTCCAAAACGAATCGAGGAATTTTCATTAAATTCATATGAATTATTATTTATAATATATAGGTAGGTATAAGTGATATCCAATACCTCTCATCTCCAGAAAATACTCATGGGGGTCGTAATAGGCAAAAACACCGAAAAATTGGCATTTTCGAGTCTCCATACAAGTACCTACTTGAGAAAAGTATTGCGTAGCCAGGGCCGTCGAAATTGACCCCCCCCACCCTGCTTTTTCGATTCGGAAAAGTTGGGAAATTTCGGGCCGTGAAGATAGACAAAAATAAAAGTAAAACATTTAAAGAAATGCTTGCATACAAGTCTGCAACACATTGGGACATTTTATGTCAATATTAATAATGTTCCCAGTTTCATATACGACCAAATTTGTTTGGATGAAGTATTATCTCAATCAGCTCCATATTCGACTCAGCTGATCTGGGAGCTCCGTTTTCGACTCAGCTGATCTGAGAGCTCCATCTTCGACTCAGCTGATCTGGGAGCTCTATTTTCGACTCAGCTGATCTGAGAGCTCCATTTTCGACTCAGCTGATCTGGGAGCTCCATTTGCGACTTAGCTGAGAGAGTAGTACCTCAAAACATTGCGGTAGTACCTCATTAATTTCTACCTAGCCTTCACTTTTCGAGTTAATAATAATCTAAAGTGCCGGAGCGTGAGCGATTTTTCGTGACGTTTTTTTAGTTTATGTGCCAAAGCAAAGACATACCTAAAATGTCGAAAATAAATAGAAATTCAGCCAATCTTTGGGTAATAAATAAAAGCATTCAGCCAATCTTTGGGTAGCTAAGTAAGAAAATAAATTATTATAGTAGGAACCAATCCCTTGACTTTCATTTTTTTGAAAGTTGGGAAATTGTGCTGATGGAGTTTAAGTAGGTAGTTGTCGTTTCACCGTGTCTGTCGTACTTGTTCTGTTCTCAGAAGGAATCAATAGTTTGTTGTATCCTTGTTTCGAAATAAAACACAAGACGTCGTGAACACTGGGAATTTATTTTTCACACCTGTGTGCAGTGGAATGGATAGGATAGACTGTTTCTTTTCAGTGATCGGCAAAACGTGATAGAAGAGTTATCTCGTTTATTCCCTTTTTTACTGTGTTCGGAATAGTGGATCCCCTCTGAGGTTTATGCACTTACCGACCTCGTTACAACTGTCGTAATCTTTCCATTCTAGAATATCGATCTTGTACGGCCTGAAAAGTTTACATTGGAATGGTTTGACATGGATTCAATCAAAGGAAGCTTCTAAACTTACGAGCCATTCAAGTTCAGGTGTTGCCAGGTCCTTTAAAAGTCCTCATCTCTTATTGCTATTTCTATCACGTTTCGCGGACCCTCGCTTTCCAACCGTCCATTCTTATCGGTTCCTCGAACGAAAATGTGGGTCGAAAAGATACGACCCGCCAGAAATCTAGCTTTTCGCTTTCTCCGAATGAAGGTGAACCTATTGAATGTTATCTTATCGCACTCGTGTGCAAATTGGTGTCGTTTTGTTTTAAACGATCAGAGACATTTTCCTACTTTATCTGCAGAAATGGGCTCTCTGCATGGTTATTTTTACCCTTTAAATTAATTATTGGATGTCCTCAGTGAGAGCTTTCAAAAAGGTCAACCTTAGGGGTATCTGGTGAGCGAAAAGGCTCTTACTACGTTCTAAGGGGAATTTACTAAGGCACAAGTTTAATGTCCACATTTTCTTTTTTGCACCGCTCAAACTGGGGTTAAATTAATTTGAACACCGAATTTAACTTGTTCCGTCTCCAGACCAAAATACGGGACATTTGCGTTTCGCATTAATCTAATTTCCCCTTTGAAATACCAATAGTAGTAGGCTTTCATTTTCAAGTAACAAGTTATTATACCAATAAAATTGTATTGAAGATGAAGGTCCACGCGATTCAGAATCCAAGTGCAAGATGACGTTCACCTCGGGCTCAAATACGAAAGATACACATCTATCTATAGCTACACAACAACAATTGACACATTCTGCAACAACAATAACAACAACGGGAAATGCGACAAAGACCGCAACAAATGAAAGGGAGCTCGCGAGCGTCTCCCATTCTCCACCAGTGTCAGGTTTTATTGTCGATCGCACAAAAGCGCCACAAGAGCGACCAACAATGTATTTTTATCCGAGCCCGTAACACTTTTAATAGCAGTTTCTGTATTTCAAGTTACTGAGCAAACGTCGCAGGGACCTATCATGAGGCTAATAAAAAATGATTTAAAGTTATAATAATGCAGTAATTACTGAACGGATTTTCAAAGAACCAATCACTTTGTACAAGTAGTATTTTTCGTCGTTCAATTTTTATTTTAAGATCAACGTTCAACTTTTTATTAGGCAATTAAAGGCCCATACAAATCGGAAATGAATTGTACAAGTATGATGACAGGGAAAATTTCGAAGACTTCGATTTAATATTGGGTACACGATTTCGGGTTGTCCTGATCGAAAACAAAAGACACTAAACAATCGAGAAAATATAAAATTGCGCAAATACACTCAAAGTGCCGATCATTATATTGGATTCAATGACCACTGTTTGTTACAGTATTTAGAGGTAATTTTGCTTCCGAGCCTGCAAGGCAGCGGAAGCTTTTTTTTCACTTTCGAAATTAAAATGTTTTTTGCACCAAAATAAAAAAATCTACTTGCATTTTGCGTTTCAGGGCCTTCTGAACGAATTTTTGGTTTTGTGTCTGTCTGTCTGTTTGTCCACATGTCCTTGCTCCAGCCATAATTTCCACAATTTCGGATATCAATCAAATTTTCAGGAATCACGTGGGTTTAGCGCTAGATGGGTCCCCTATCAGTTTCATCATGATCGATTCAACGGTAGCCTCTGCGCAGGTGCTAACGAGATTTTCTTGTAACGGTCATAACTATATCAATTTTTATTGGATTTAGGTCAGATTTTCAGGGATGATGCGGGAGGGAGGTCCTTTGAGGTCTCACACGACATTCATCATGATTGAATCAGCGGTGGCACGTGGCACTGGCACCGCATAGGTACATTCCAAACCTCAAATTTCTAGTTTTTGAAAATTTAATGGTGACACTATGAAGGCCACGAGGGAGCTTCTGTGCCATGTCTTTGGCAGTGTATTTACTTGGTAATGTTACCTATTTACTAATAGGATAGTAGGTTCCTAGTTTCTAGTTACTAACAGGATAGTAGATAACCTAAAAACTTGTGGGTATCTTATTCATGTGGTAGGTAGGTAATAAAATCGGCGCTTGGGTCGGAAATTCGTATTTTTGACCTTAAATTATATCCCTTCTGAATGGCGAGAGGATTCTTTCGGCATTCAAAACCAAAAGTGATGTCATCATCACTTCACGGTGCTCACCACACCGTTACACTTTCATATGCTCGCCACTCGGCTCAATAAAACTTTCTTCTCCAATCCGCGATTTATTTGTTAGTTGTTATTCTCGTCAACTAAATTTGAACGGTATTGATTGACTCTAAGAGAACTTGAATTTAAACTTCAAGAGGACTCTCACGGTGTGCTATTGATCATGTACAATGCACAAATCCATCGATCAGCCGCGGTTACATCATTTATGGATTCCTTCCAAATGACCCTGAAGTTTTTGCCACCCTATTCCACCCGGTTGAGCAATTTTTTCCAAAATCAAACAATAGCAAGACAGATGATAGCCAGGCCAAGGAGAACATCATCTTATGGAAGTAATTCAGAGAATTGTTTCTTCAATATTACTTCTGTCTTATGGTACGAGGGTAAAGTTGGTTGGAGTTTTCAGTTTGGCATTATGATAGTTACCTACCTTCACAACGCTAGTAGAAGCATGTTCCACGTTTTTAATTTTAGCCGGTATGGCTTAAGTAGAATAAACCGGAGTGTTTATATAACAACCTGTTGATCTCAAGGTTTGTTACCTCTGGTATTTCTTTCACAGTAGGTACCTATCTAAGTTTGCACTTTTCACTGGAACATCATCCTTTCCGAATGTAATGTACGACTTTCCTGCTAGGTGCCTTCGACAACTTCATATAAAGAAGACATTTCCAAGACATTCTATTACCCTGTATTTACCAATTTTCTATAATTTTCATGTTCTATCTTCGTGCCCAACTTTCCTTGTGTATCAATAAAGGTTTATTTGCTCATAGGTCAATCCTGAAGATGGGACCGTTGGAGGCCAGAAACTAGATAAATATTCCGGTGTTTCCACCGGCTGAATACCGACCAGACCAATAAAACAATTAGATAAGCAGCCTGCCATCCTTGAATGAAACAATTAGTTAATTTAGGTATCGAAAACCGCGTTCCATAAATCCGAATTTCTCGACGAGAAAATTTGAGATCTCAAGACGAAGGAAGTGGAAGACTGAACGCAGCAAAAGTATTCGATGTGAGGAAGAAAGGGGTGGAGCATCTGGCCCAGGACACGTGGGAGTGCCGGTGTCGACACGTGGACCGTTTCAAGTTCGTGAACCTCGGCCTTGCAGCGCAGCGGTACACCCCCGTCCGAATCGGCCCGAATGGGTTCCTTCTCAATCTCCTGCATCTGTGAAACGAGAAGGTGATGCAAAAGGAAAGGAAAACATCTGGTGCGGAGCTTCACACTGCTTACCTTACTGGTAGACCCCAAAATGGTTGCATTTATTTTATGGTTTTTTCTGCTAATTACCGCCCCATTTTCCTGAAGATCTAAGGATATAGGATATCATTTTTGTAACTATCATTATAGGACGTATAAAAAGAGTAGGTAACTAAGTGGAAAAGGTCAAAATAAGTGTAAACACGACGTTCATTCGTCTTTTGTTTTTTATTTTATTTCATCTTTTGTTATTTTATTTGTTGAAGCTATTGCAATGGCTTCAAAATTTAAATAATGCAAATTTTTGAACATTTTCTTCATGGAAATCCGTTTCAGACCGTTCTAGAACGATTCCTGAAATTTAACACTTTTTCATATGTATACACAGAAGTGATGGAATTGTTTTACTACTTTACTCTACGATCAACATACTTAAAATTAATGTATACACAGATATATAGCATTTACAAATTTATTTCAACCGTTACACATGTAGGTATTCAAACTTTTGATAATGTATTTAAACCATGTATAATTTTATTTAACCTTTTTACAAATATATTTAAACCGTTTCCAAATGTATTCAAACCAAGTACACTTTTATTTAACCCTTTCACAAATATATTTAAACCTTTTCCAAATGTACATATTTGAGCTATTACATACCCCAAAAGTTGAACAGCAGTAGAGTTTGTGTGAAACCACACAAAAACAGGTAAATACCAACTGGTTTTAATGAGGAGTGAACACAAAATTAATGAAGTTGTCGTCCAGTTGCCGCATTGGGCAAAAGTAAGAACAAGTTCGTGTCACAATATATCAACCTTGGTCTAAGTGGCAAAGGGCCTGTCCCGTCCCAATAGAACAATGCCCAATCGTGACGAGATTCGTAGGTAATTTGTTTAGTATGTCAGTCCCTGCAAGATAACCCTGCTTGCGGATTTGCCGATTTGCGGCTATGCGTTTTACCGCATAGTATGTCACTACACGTAAACCACGATTACACTTGCGGTGTTGGGCCCCAACTCCGAATATTCGTGCTCGGGGATGCTCGCTCAAAAGGCGGTTTTTTGTCCCGAGTCAAAGGCGACGAGCATTGGCCAATTAGTGTAGAGTGAGTTGTACTAGGGTTGAGAGCCAACACCGCATGTGTGTGCGAGGTGCACGAGCATTGGCGAATATTCGGGCGAGCATGGGCGAATATTCGGTGTGTTGGGCCCAACACAGCAAGTGTAATCGCGGCTTAATTCGCGCAGTCTTGAGGTGAAATTGAAGACACAATTCTCTGAATCACTTCCATAAGATGATGTTGCAACTGGCCCAATTGTGACGAGATTCGTAGGTAATTTGTTTAGTATGTCAGTCCCTGCAAGACAACGCTGCTTGAGGATTTGCCGATTTACGGCTATTCGTTTTACCGCATAGTATGTCACTACATGTAAACCACGATTATACTTGCGGTGTTGGGCCCAACTCCGAATATTCGCGAATACTGTAACCGCGGTACAAATGCCCGAATGTTCGCGAATATTCGTGCTCGGGGGTAGAATGGAGTTGTACTAGGGTTAAGAGCCAACGCCGCATGTGTGTGCGAGGTGCGCGAGCATTGGCGAATATTCGGGCGAGCATGGGCGAATATTCGGTGTTGGGCCCAACAGCGCAAGTGTAACCGCGGCTTGAGTGTAGTGACATACTATGAGGTAAAACGCATAGTCACAAATCGGCAAATCCGCGAGCAGCGGACTTTCCATAGTTCGAGTTCGTGGGTTCGAATGCACCCCTAGTTACCATGGACCAAAATTATTGAAATTTGGTATGTAACTACCGGTTTGTGCCCCAAAGCTTGGCGTTGCCGTCAGTCTTCTCTACGGAGTAGAAAATAGGGGATTGAATTTCCAAAACGCCCTTACTGGAAAACTTCAAATAGGAAAGTAGATTTTAGCGAATTTTCGAAGAAAAATGAAGCTATTGCAATGACTTCAAAATGTTACACGTAACTTACGATTACATAACTTCCCACCATCGCACAGTGGGCTAGATGACAAAATTAGCGCGAAAAAAGTCATTTTCAAAGATTTTTTTAAATGTGATGAAACTAATTGAATTTCGAGAGTATAGTTGGGGAACTTGACCCTGAAAAACAGAGCGCCTTATTGTTTACTGAAAGGCGACAAATGAGAGATTCATCCCAAAGGCTGCAGTTGCGTATCTCTCACCTCAGTAATAATTAAAGTGTCGAAGAATAAAACAAAATATATATTATGTTTCATTTGTCTTCTTCATTCAAATGACGGACTCTATGGAAGGTGAGTGACACATGCAAATTTCTTTAATTTCAAAGACACATGCATTTTTTACGTTTTTTTACATTCCTGAACAAAAAAGGCATAAGATTTTCTTCCGTCATTTCCCGGTGCTGATTTTCATAACACGAATAGCCCACACTCTATTAAACATGCTGTATTATTCTGAAAACGCGCACTCACGCGCCAAGTTTTTTATACCTTCCACAAGCTTGTGAATTTCAAATTACTTCTTTAAAATTAAGAAATTTGCATGTGTCTTTGAAATTAAAAAAGGTTTGCATCTTTCACTTACCTCCAGAGAGTCTGTCATTTGAATGAAGAAGACAAATGAAACATATGTATTTTTTGTATTCTTTTTCAACACTTTAATTATTACTGAGGTGAGAGATACGCAACGACAGCTTTTTTTTATTATTTGGGATGAATCAAGTCTCATTTGTCGCCTTCCAGTAAACAATAAGGCGCTCTGTTTTCAGGGTCAAGTTCCCCAACTATACTCTCGAATACTCTCGAAATTCTATTAGTTTCATCACATTTAAAAAAATCTTTGAAAATGACTTTTTTGCGCTAATTTTGCCATCTAGCCCCACTGTGCATCGGTAGTAAGGAAGCAAAAATTGTGTGGCGGGGAATTCAAGAAAACTACCTGCTCACTCCTCCCTCCCCATTTTTCAGAATTCAAGGTATGTACATGTACCTACCAACTACCTGTATCATGAGAGGGCACTGTCGCCTGAATCGAGTGTTTGCAGTGGCCATGGACTTCGACCTAGTGTCCAACTAGGACTAGGGGCCCCAGGTGGGTATTAGAAGTATGTTCCAGGAAGGTCCCGTAGTGACCTCAAGCAATGTTCCTGAGAGAACAAAACACTCGGATGGGTTCATTCACGCTGATCGTTGGTTTTATTTTAGTCTGACTTGTTTGAAACATTTCTTGGAATAACGTCGAAACCTTATTCAAACATCTAATAAAGTTCGCGAACATGGAAAGTTCGAGAAGAAGAGTTTGGGTTCGAGTTCGAATCTTTTGGAATAATCAGTTCGAGTTCTAATGCACCCCTAATGGTAACTAGGAACGGTGGTAACGGCGGACGGACGGATTTTGTTTTACTTGATTTTTTGATTCTACTTATAGATCGAGAG
>JAEMON010000005.1:5407474-5417491 GCA_030264115.1 Lygus lineolaris
GTTTTTTTCTTTTTTTTACAAAATAATGGCAGGCAAAGTTCCTGGCCATATTATAATAGGCTGTATCAGAAAACTCTCATCTCCTTCCTTCATCTTGAACAGACCGGTCCACCGGGACCGTCCATGGGCAAACGTTCGTCACCAAGGGATCAGGTGTTATATCATTTTTGTATCACTAGTGGCGTTACAAGGCATGGAGAACCTTCTGAAACTAGCCACGGGAAAATTGTCTAGTATTTTACATTCAACACCCCTTTTATAATTATACATAGAAAATGGTAGGTACTCTATCAACTTGCATCAGTTAACAACGTTCCAAGGATTCCTCATAACTAAGTTCTCTATTCCCGGGCAAAATTATACGAAATTGTGGTCCGATTTCGTTGAATGTCATATACAAATCGAAAGAACACACACAATCATTCGACGCAGAATTCAATTCCGTGTGCGAGACCACCCTGTTTACGTCCATGAATTACAATACTGCCGAACAAAAAAATAACTTGGCAAAAACTGTTTTTTGAATTTCCCCTACGTTTCTCTCCAGAAGGTGGTTCTTCAAAAGTTTGTCCTAAAGGACAAAAAGCTCGAGATTATTTTGCGGACTCGAAGGAACCGCCTGAAAGAGAACTTATTTGTATAGTCACAACTCAATTTTTAGCGTTAATGAGCCAAGGGAGTGAGCCAAAAATTTCCCTAAATCCCAGGTACCAAAGAGCTTATAGAAACTATTACTATAACATAATTACAGCTTAGGACCAATAGGTCGAAAAAGAGGATAAACTCCCCCAAACCCCCCTCCACTAACTTTTTTAGAGTTGCACTTTTTCTCATTTTTCTCAGCCAATTTTCATCGGATTTTGATGCGGTTGGCGGCATTCTTCCTGTTTTATCATTCTCTAGGGGGAATGAGGTGCCTTTACGCGAATTTAAATTTTGAAAAACGACATGAAAATTCAAGATTAAAATTATACATAGCTGATCCCCTAGAGAATCGAATAATAGAATTCCAAAAACCGCATCACAAATAAAATTGGCGAAAATTGCTGAGAAAAATGGGAAAAACGAATTATGTACATCAGTTCCTTGGCCCCTCAACCTCTGTCCACAGATTAACTGAACCACTCACTTTCTCTGACAGTATCTATGGTACCTAGTTATCAGTATCCCTAGGGGGTTCTTCTTACACCCAATGTCGTTACTCATTAGGAACGTACCCTGCGTCACTGATTTCAACTTGTTGGGATAACAAAGAGAGAAAAAGCCCAATCCACTCGTAGATGGCAAGATGCCACAAAAGGAAAGTGCACTCGGAGGATTCTCGAGATCATTAGCAAAGCCGTCGTGACTGGCTGTTTCTTGATCGAAACTTTACAGGCTAGAGCCAAAAACTCGGGCGATTTCACAAATATACGTCCAAAACACGCGTTTAGAGAGACTTAAAAGTCTTAAGGCTTTACATCCATACTGAGCAGCTTCATAGTTGATTTGGCCACCATCCAGACTTGAGAGATGCATATACCTACTCCAAAATATGAAAACACGCACTACATAATACGATATCAGCAGACTTGATTGAGAGGATTGTAAATTCAAGAACGTATAACAAGATAATAAACAAACATTAGTGGAATCGTCGGAGAAACTATGAACTATACCTACCCACCTGTATGGAAGCAAGTCCACGGGCGTTTCCCGAATTCATCCCATCAAATGTGATGTAGAAATCAATTTTGACCTTTCGATATTATTCGTTGCGATAGTCACAAGAGAAAACTGACATTATTTGAATGGAGCCCAGAAAAAAGTAGTGCACCGGAAAAAAAAAGTCTGCCAATTTGGATGGGCAGAACTACACTAGCTTCCTCCCTTTCGTAACACGGACGAATAGAATCACGAAATGGGGAATTATCGTGTACGAGAAAATCACATTTTTTCTGCCCTTGTATTGTTATTTGGAATACAATAACACTGTTAATACAAAGAAAAAAATAGTTTATCGTTCTAGTGTGGAGAAAACTTGGAATAAAATCTCAGCTGTTTGAATAACAGGCGGCATTACGGAGGCTCTCGAGAAACACTTTCCTACGTCACGCTAAAAGAACTGAACCGAAAAATAATGCACTGAGATCGCATCGGGAGCAGTGAGAATAGGCATGATTTGAACAATTAATTATACATTAATTAATAATAATTAACAATTAATTAATTCAATAAATTTATAATTAAATTCTATTCTCACTAATCAGGAGCAGAACAGTGTTGGGCTTTGTATTGCGTTTTGATAGGTTGTCATCTTGTACGGGTTTGGCCAATGACAGACGACACCCTTTTCGACGTCACTTTCCCGCCACATTACAATACTAAATATTTCAATAAATTTTTCCAAAATTACAGATACACTATTTCTGCCTTATTACTTCATTACTGTTTCTTCTGAGCCACTATCTTCCAGGAAAAAAATATTTAAAAATACTGATAATAATTCCCCTTTCTCTTTCAAGTCCTCGAGTATGTACGGATGTATTTTTGTACGTATAAGTATGAGTTCGATTCTTCAGCTAATGTTTCTATAAATGTGACGTCAGAATTTTTGTTTGAAGTTGGTGTTTCTTTATGTTTCCCAAGATTAAAGGTGTTCCTGTCATGATTGCTTATAAAATCAATGAGAGGGTGAGTGAACAATATCAGCTTTTGCCTGTGATCTCATGCTGGGTACCGAACCTCCCAGTCGGGATTGTACGGATCTTCATAACTGCATTAGCATATTAGGTGTTTACGTAATTCCGGCAGAGGACCATGAGATCATTCTCACGTACCAAATTATTGCTAGAATGCATTATGCATAAGGAGAGCCAACACATCAATTTTCGCTCACTTCATTCATGGTCGGTAACTAAGCGATTCTGGGAAGTTGCATCACTCTCGAAGCGCACTATCGAAAAAGCGAAAAAGTTGGTGAGCTTAGTACAGCCGTCCACTGGGCCATTCTATCCAAATCTGACACATTGACCATATCGGTTTTGAGACAAACGAACTTTCGAACTTGATTTCCATAGGTTTGGTGACTTTTGACTCTTCAATGTCATGTGCCATTCTGGTAAAAAGGAACCGATGTCAATGAAAAACTATGTCTATTTTTACGAAAATAATGAGTTACAAAGTTAAAATAAGATGAAACCGGAGGTAATGAAAAACGTTGCAATTTTCACGAGAATAATGAGTAACAAAGTTAAATCAATTTCGACGGTTTTAAGCCATCACTCACTAACTCATGCTGCAAGACTAGAACTTTTTCGTAGAAATAGACGTTTTCATTGACTCCGGTTTCTTTTCATTGAAATGGGTTTCCACAACTTCGTCGCGAGTGATTTAGTTCGTGCCAGTCTGAATCCAACAGTATTTATCCCTAACTCGATTTTGGTTATACCTAAATAGATTTTGAATTTGGATACCCTTAACTCTAATATCTACCTACTAAATCCCTACTAACTCAATTTAGCTGGTTTTCACGGGTATTTTCGATTGTTGCTCCCAATCGCAATGTAATCAATATAAAGTTATAATATACTAGCCGGTTACCCGTGCGATGCACAGTCCGACAACTTTCTCCAGAATCCAAACACTCGCGTGACAGTGGGACAGAGCCCTTAGGTAGGATTAACAATTTTCTTTTAAAGAACACAACAAAATTCATTTTCTTCGAAAATTCGCTAAAAAGAATCATTCAATTTGGTGCACTCATTCTCAAGTTATTGCGTGACATAGGGCAACAGGGATTCATTTTTATATCATTAGGATTAGGTAGTATATTATACCTACCTATTGTCAAAAATTAGGTATTTAGAAAGTTCAACTGTTGCTCGATTAATCGATTGTTTTTTCCGATAATATTTGATCACAATCGACAATCTAACATCCCTATAGTTCTGCAACTAGCCTATTTAGGTAAGTACCTACGCCACGCTAATGTGTGACAGTCACGAGAAACTCGTAGCATTTAGCCCTGCGAGAATCACAAGATTCTCTCGGGACTGACACATATTTTTTCGTCTTCTGCGCAAAGTAAAAAGACACTGCCGAAAGGCATCGTCGGCCTTGAGGGGGAGGGTGGTGACGAAACGTCTTTGACACGAAAGAACTGAGGCAATGCTCAGAACGGAGACACGTTCCCCTGGAAGCTGCCCAAGACCGGCACGCGTCAGGGACATACCTACCGACGTGTTCACGAAGAGCTTGCAGACTTTAATCAAGAGCACGACAACTCTTGATTCTTCCGGAAAAACGTGATGAGTATTAATTGTGAGAGTGAATACGTGAGCCTACCTCCCTAATTATTATAGAGCAAGGAGTTATAGATTGAGCAGCAGTACCAATGTTAAATAAACATAATTTGTTCAAAACGAGAAGAAAGTTGATCAGACCTCGACCAGAACCATTCTAAGGATGTGTTCCTGTATTGGGTTTCCTTCTGATTGCTATATTTCCTCTCATCTTTCAGGTGGGCAGAGAAAAATGCGAGACTGTCTGAGAACAGTAGACAGTGAAAATAGCATGGGATCAGAAGATATTAACAGACAGGCGTCACGAGACCAAGGTGACAGCTGAGTTCAATTCCCAGCAAGTCGCAGTAACGAATTTCCCTGTAGTAGTCTGTAATACAAAGGTTAACATTATTTGTTTCAATCGAGTTTCCTATCATGTTCCCCAAAATTGAGTGTTTTCACTTTCATCTACTGACATCTGTTGAAAGCATAATTGCAACATGGATCAAAATCACTGTACTTCTCTGACCCTTTGATTCATTTGTTAAATTTCCAACTTCAAAATTTGCACTCGGTAGGTGTGTACTATATTGCGCGATGACAGTCACAGGGGATCGTCCAGGCGTCTATTAAGCGTCTATTAGGCGTCTCATAAAATGCTCATGGTGCTAGGAGGGCATGCCCGAGGAAAGGCATTGATGAGCGAATTTACAAAGAATAATTTTAACGGATTTGGTGGGTGATTCTTACAGGAAATTTCACGCAGATTCCGATATTCCACATGTTTCTGTGTTCAAGATGGTAATTTACGGCAAAAACCTCAAAAAACACGTTTTTAGCGATTTTTGACTGTAAATTTTCAAAATTTTACCCCTTGGTAAATTTTCAAAATTTGACTCCTTGGAGTGCTCCAAAAATTCTGGCCAACGAACTCATCCTTACTTTTGATATTATTGACATTTTAAATTTTTTTTATTTATTTATCTCGATTCCTTTCCATTTATCTCAATTTCCATGAAGAAAATTTTCCAAAACTTTGAATAACTAAAATTTTGAAGTCATTGCAATACCTTCATATTCTTCGATAATTCGCTAAAAGTGGCTTATGAGGGTTTTTGATAACGCTGAACCCGAGTTTTGAGGTCAAAAATGAGAATTCCCGACCTATGATCACACCCTATTCCCTCTTCACTACCTACACGATTATTGGCAAAATTGAGATGGGGTGATGGCTCTAAGGTTTTGAAGAAAGCTCTAAGAAGAAAGCTTGGAAATTGCAGCCTCAGGCAGGTTAGTAAGAAAAGTTTTTAACGTAACGTCTTATCTTTGAAGTATAATACATGGTCAAATCTATCAGTCACACTAACAGCATTATGAAATTCTACAAACAGTAACCCTCATTGTTGTTTTTTGTCCAAATAGATTTTTGGCCACGGTTTGGGGGATTAGCCGTTGCTGAAACGCGGGATGTGAGCTTACAAGCTAACTAAACTGATCTCCCCTTTGCACGGTGGTCATATCGAGATGAAGTGAAGGACGTAAGGTCCCATTACAATGAGTTGCTTCCTATAAGTTATTCAAAGAGTGGACAGGTACCTATCCCCTTCATCTGGAATTTAGGAGTAGTGAATATAGTCAAAGATAGTTCGCACGTATTACCTATAGGTACTTATTGATAAAGTGGTCTTAACAAGAAAAGTTCTACCGTAACAACAATAATGTTTTATTAAATAGCTCGATAGGAATGTACAAAATAAACAGTAGGAATACAACAAACTACTTTAAATAAATTTCTTCCAAGTTTGTATAGAAGAACCTTGAAATGAATAAAATCTCTTGACCTGTTCGAGTTGTATCGGGAGCAGTCCATAGAAGCCCAAGGGTTCTTACTTACCTGAAAAAAAACACGAGATGCTGTTAGCAACAAATATTATGAAATATAATAATATTGAGCGCACCTATGAAAAAATGTAAAACATTTCATTTAAAGACTGAGTTGTGAGGGTGGAAGCAACAACTCAGCCAACCAATGATGGCTACGCCAAAAAATTCCATTTAATTTATTTGTATTTTAATAAATTAACATAATCAATAACATTTATATCAATGGATCATTATCATATCAATAAATTCATTACTCAACTAAGGTTTGTTCCAACTCATGAAAACTTGAATTATGACTCCAACTGACTGTGCAGATCGAAGATAATCGCACATTCACGCCCGTGCGAAGGAGGATGGGTTCGATTCTGTCCAATCCGCACACTTTGACCTTGAAACTGACCTTGACTGTTCGAACATAAACGTACATCGTTCAACTCGCACATTTTCAGTTGGAATAAACCTATCATAATTATCAATTTATCATCATTATATCAATTCAGTGTAATAATTATCAATTAATTTACAACTGTTAGCAGACGTAAGTGTGTATGTGTTTGTAGCGGAAGCTTATGGGTTCAATTCCAATCACGGGCATTTTTTTTCAATTTTGCACTCCATTGTTTCTTTATTTATTGTAATAGCAATAGCAGGTACATCCTATAATCAATAATGATTGAAGAAAGTAGATGCGTAAGTTAGGTAAGTAGAGGTGGGTAGTTCCTGACTGAACTACTCCTGAAGAACGAATTCCCCCAAATGAACTACTCCTCGGCTTCACTGAACGATAGTTCACTTTCACTAGGACCACGCATTTTTTTTTTTTTTTTTTTTTGCCATTGGTTACACTTACATCGACAAACCCCTGTTAAAAACTCAGTAAATGGTAGATACAAACATGAAATACATTACCTACGCAGAACCTAATATCGTGAACAACGGTTTTGCTTACTTATAATACTATATACCTCGTACCTATCACGCGAAATGGCGTCACGCAATTTTGTAGATGACCCCAGGCTAAAAACATTATCTGTAGGTTTTCCAGTGAGGGTGAAACAGGTAGGTAGTGACCTCTGTTTATCGTTTTATTTCCAAGTTCGACAAAGTCCTTGTGACAGCTAGTACAGGACAGTTGTAGATGGTAGGTATACGACTTTTAAGGAGATTAGGTAGGTTTTTAAACAAATATCCCTAGCTTCCATTTAAAAAAATATATATGATTGTGAATGTAACCTGTCCTTATAGCGAATTTTTGAAGAAAATGAAGCTATTGCAATGGCTCCAAAATTTTCAATTATAATTTTGTAGTAGGGCATGGAGAGCCTTGTCCCTCCCTCACGAGACAATCAACATAAATAATACCCTGAAATGAATGTGATGGTTGAAGGACCTAACGCACAGTGGTCCGAAATGGAGTTTTTCTGGCCAAAACGACATTTTTCATTAATGAGAGTTCAACAAATAAGGAGTTAAAAATTTTTCATAAATGAGAGTTTAACAAATAAGGCATGTTGGGTCTTAAGGATCAAATTTCCCTCAATAAGGGACAAATGAAGACTACCGCAGACCCAAAAACCAAATATAATTATAAGAGATAAATATTGTAGTCTGTACAAGTTCCGAAATGTAAATAACCTGGGATAAGAGCGGACCAGAGCCTAAATCATATATTATACATACATGAAATTAAGGGCCAGCGGGGCGACGGGCTCGGGAAGCGCCCCAACGCAGCTCAAAATCCTTTGTATTATTTTTCACGTTCGTGACTTTTACAATTTTTGCAGTTTTTACAAACGAAGATTATTTTATAACAAATATTTGTGGTCACCACAAAAAATTCAACATCCCAACCACTACCTACTCCCTCCACTGATGAATGTGGGATACCAAAACTTCACATGATGAGGGGAATAGCCGTCGCCATGAAGGACTTGAAAACCTTCCTGCCAGATTCTACACGATAGTTTCGCCCTCTACTGACAAGTGTTTCAGGAAGGACATTTCTTTTGTTTGTGGGTTGCCATTATGCATTATGGTTACACTATTATGGGTTGAGGGGGAAGTACTTCGGCTCTCTTCCGGTTCAATTCTTGTTTATTGATGATCCTACATGTTTCGCAACACAGGTGTTGCTTCTTCAGGGATGTGTGAGAGAGATCATACGGGCTTGTCCGCTCTAGTCAATACATAATGCTATTCTATCAGGTACCGTATAAGGTCTCCTTGTACAATTGTACATACGTCCGTTGGGATAGTGAAGTGAGGTGAAATCGTCAGTTTTTGATTGAGAATTTTTTGTTAACAACGGGAAAATAACAAGATTGATTTAGTTGAATTAAGTTAAAAAAATGAAAAAAAAACTTTTTTTCTACTTAATTCAACCAATCAATCAATCAATCGTGTTATTTTCCCATTTTTTAAAACAAAAAATGCTCAATCAAAAACTGACGATTTCACCTCAGTTCACTATCCCAACAGACGTATGTACAAGGAGACCTTATACGGTACCTGATAGAATAGCATTATGTATTGACTAGAGCGGACAAGCCCGCATGATCTCTTTCACACATCCCTGAAGAGGCAACACCTGTGTTGCGAAACATGTACGATCATCAATAAACAAGAATTGAACCGGAAGTGAGCCGAAGTACTTCCCCCTCAACCCATAACAGTGGACATTTCTTATAAATTCCAACAGTTCAATATTATGGGCAGAAATGACCGCACTTACTCCGAAACCTCATTTGCCCTGTAGGTTGTTTCGAAAATTGTATCATCTATACATTCCAACGATCTGACTGAATATTCATATAAAACACGAGAAATCTAAGCGCCACACCCACTTGGCAGACGGTTTTCCCATGAAATGGCGGATTCCTGAAGCTCCCCAGCGAATTTTCTCACAAGGAACTGGAAGGAAACCCTAATAGCAGCTTTTGGCGGTCACTCGACCGCACCGATCATAGACGAGCCTTGCATCGACCTTGGCCCTGGTTCGTGGAACACAAGGCTACCACTTCAATCCAGTTCTGGGTTCAGAGAGAGATGGCCATCATTCCCGCCTGCCAAACGCTACTGTCAGCTGGTGAACACGGTTCAAGGAGTGCTAAGCGGCCAAGGCAAGAAGGAAGACGGAAGTGATCGAACAAGATATACAATCGCGATATACAACCACAAAATATGCGGATGGGATAATATGGAATATATACCAACCATTATATACCTACTACGTTTTAATGACGATTACCCCCCATTGTTTCTAATTTTTTTTATTCTTTTACTTTTGCCATTTATTTAACTTTTTTTAAGTTCACCTCATTTTCCCCTATGTTCGTTCGGTGATTTTTTAAATGTGATTATTTAAGGCCATGTTTTGATATATTTTGTTATTTTTTGTAATTTACAACCTTAAGGGCCCTTAGAGGCCTAATGTAAATGTGAGAGTCAATAAAGGTCTTCTTCTTCATTATTGTTAATTACGAACGTAATTCTTGGCCTCACACCTACTCAATTTTTTGTCCCATGATTTTGTCCCAAGATCATGTCCCATAATCGTGTCACAAAACGTCACACCTTATTCCGCTTACGTTGCTAGGGAAATGGTACTTCGTCGGTTTTCATCCCATAAAATTCGTTGACCATTCGTTCGAAAGCTCTTGGTACTTCGTCGTTTTTCAGGTAATTTTTCACGCTGAATTGAATAGTGACACTCCAGATTTATTTAGACTGATAAAAAGTTGATTTTTCGATAAAAAATAGTGAATTTTGGGACAAACTAGAACAAAAAAATCAAAGTTTGGAAATGTTTGTGATAATTGAACTTTTCCAAATAATTTATTATTGCTCAGATTTACCTCAATTGTTCACT
>JAEMON010000005.1:5448257-5459007 GCA_030264115.1 Lygus lineolaris
GGAAATTTCACGCTGATTCCGAATATACCATATGTTCCAATGAAAAAACATAATGAATAGGCGAATCGTTTGAAATAACGAAATTCCAATACTTATACACGAAGGGTTGATGGCAAACTCAACTGTAGAACTGGCTAATACACAATGGAGTTGGAGGCTGGAGTGAGAGAACAGAGTAATATAACAGAGGCACTTGGGTGAGAGCTTGCAGCATCCGCAGAATAATAGAGATGACCTCCACAACTGAACGGCATCCGGGATGTACCCTCTTCACAGACATTAATGCAATGCAACAAGCGACACTATGTTCCTAGTTAGAACTGCTGCTCTCATGTTTGGAGATTTTTGAAAATATCGATCCACGGATGCCGTGGATACTACATACATCACTATTATATGCCATGCACGTGGTAGAATTAGTAGGCTGCATAGCAGATAGTTTATAGATATTCTAGTCTTGATTCAACCACAGATAAAAACTTCTATGATGTAGGTAGTTCTTCTTCTTTTTTTTTTTCAAGACACATACCTAAATTTCGTTGAACTCTTGTTCATTCGCTTTTAGTAGCTGGTGTGGAGTTGTAGATGATTACATACTAGGTATTTTTTATAGAACAGAATCAGTTGAATACCAAAAACTCTCTTTCGAAAAAACTTACTGAAAAGCTCTACTGCCCATCCATTTGTCATTCTTATCAAAGTTATAATTCATTACCGATGCATCCAGGGTTATCATCCATCCTTCTTACGTAGGAATTGTCCTACTTTTTAGCGAAATGTCGAAAAAATTTAAGCTATTGCCATGGGCCCAAAATTTTCGGTAGGGTAATTTTCTGAAAATTGGTTCCCTGTGAATCCTTTATGGTCCATTCTGATTCGATTCCTGAAGTTCAAAAATTTTTCAAAATGTCCATGTTAATATTTATATAATTGTACACTTCGAGTTGTTGCAATTTGAAAGTAGATCAATACAGAAACGAATATTTGAGAGAACTCACGGCAATTCTCCTTCAAATATTTGATTTAGGTACACCTGTTCAAGAAGGTTTCGTAGTAGAATAATATTCGATTATATTAGAATAGTCTGAAAGTCGTTTCGAGGACGAAGTGTACAGATTGAAGATTATTCAAATGCACATAGTTGGAACTCGGAAAAATATGCAAACCGCGAAGATTGGCGTGAGCGCACCAGCCACCCCCCGCCTTATCACCCTCCGCTTTTTGCACCAAAAGTAGGGAGGTTGCAGAAGGTTTCCCTGTGTTCAGTTCGTCCATCCTCCTTCGCAGGAATTAGAATATTCGAACAGCACATTCAGTTGGAACAAACCAATGAAATCTATTGCAATTAGTGGCGGTGCAGGTGTAATTCGAATATTTTAGATTAGCAAAACCGTATGCGCACAATCTTGTCTATAATTTGCTGATAAGAGAGTAGCTAAAATAAGCGAATTGCCCTGCAGCGCCGCTAGTTGGAACGGACCTAATGTTAAAAAGTTGATGTGATTGAACTTGTTGTTTGGCAAGGATATTGACCTTGGGGGCGAATATATAACCGGAAATATTGAAGGAAAATTGGTGCGAGTCCTCTGAAGAATAAATTAGTTTCTGCATTTATCTGGTACCTACTGTTTCAACTTGAAGTGTATAATAATTCTAAGTAGTTATTTAAAATCCTGAATATGTTTACTTATAATACGTGTCACCCCGTATCTGACCCTAAGATGGATCTAAAGAATGGAATAAAATTCAAATGTCAATAATATCAACAGAAAATGAGAGTTCGTTAGCCAGAAAGTTTGGAGTACCTACTCTCAGAGGTCAAATTTTGAAAATTTGGCTTCAAAAACCGCTTTAAAAAAACGTGTTTTGGTGAAAAATGCCATCATAGGTATATTCGGGTATAAGAATGGCCCACCAAATATTAAAAAAATTACAAATCATCACTACAAATCGATCGGAATGATTCTATGAAAAATCGCTTCAATTATTAAGAAAAGTTGTCAGTTTTTAATTGCTCTTAAGTAATAACAGTAGTGATAATGGAGTTTACTATTATATAATAATAGAGTTCGTATAAACTCTTCGGTCCTCTCCCTCTTTCTGCATTGAGTTTCCGTGGTTTCAGAGTTATTCGTCAACTCGGGACCATTCCGAAAGTGTGGGACCAAACCAGGTGCTCCAGGCCTGAAGTGTATTATTTATTGTACATGTTTCTCCAGTCACGACAATAAGCATTTTTCCTCAGCTATATTGCATACCTATTTGATGTACAAAGTTGCATTAGGTAGGTATTCGTTGAGCTCCCTCGACGTTTGTTCCACGTGTTTGGCGAGACTGTCCGCCATCTCAATCCCTCTGATCACTGAGTGAGTCTTATTGATCCCACCCAATTTCAACGACCTTTTCTAAAGTATTGCACTAATTCATCGTCTGCAGTATATCATCTTGGATACATCTGCCTTTATGTCTTAAAAGCTCCTTCCATCAATATAACATAGCTCTGGAGTCTCTGGCTGTCCGTAAAAAGTAGGTTCTTACCTAAACAAAATGAATTTATGATTTCAATAAAACATTCAATAATTTGTTCTTTTGGTTATCGACTTTTTGCAAAGTGAAAGTGAACCTAAGTGTAACCAAATTCTCCTTGAGTTTCCGTAACGTGTGGCATTTCCATGTTCAAAGTTCATCCCGGCTATATAATGTGTGGGTAGTACCTACTAGGTACCCAACTATTGAAAATAAGTAAGTGATAATCTTGTAATTCAACCCGTTGGTAGGGAAATGTAACTTCCGCAATTTTCATTGCACAGAAATCGTTTGCCACTCGTTGGAAAGCTCTCAATTTATGTGAAAAACTAGGGGATCCTGATTTATTTTCCTAAATTATTTAAAAAACAAATCAAACGGTGTTGAAATGCTTGCATACGAGTCTGCAACACATTAGGACATTTTATGTCTTTAGTCCACCCCCCCCCCCCCCCCCCCATTTTCTTCCCTTTCTCCAACCTTTCCCTTTCCCTCTTAGGTACTCCCTTCTATCTACGAATTACAATTGATACAGGGTAATTGGTGCAGGGGGGTGTCGGGGGGAGGGGGTATTTATTGTTTTTATTTATTTATTAATTAGCTTTAAGAGCCACTCATATAATGATCCGGACCCTGGCCATCGTCAAGTAGGTAAATGCCCTAAAGAGGATACCTACGAAATTACAGAATCCTAGAGAGTAAAGTATAGAAATTACCTATTAAAATTATTTAACCACCGCTTCACAAATCAAACCGTTGTCGCAATATTCGGATACCTGCCATGAATCAAATCATCGAAACACCAGCTCAATGAAATCTATCAGAAATTAACAAGCGGTTGCAACCATTTTCACAATATCAATTATTGAGAATGATCACCTGGGTGTACACAATTATTCAAATAACCATGCTCATAACTCAGCTAGCTGGCCACGCACTTCGCAGTAGTTAACATAATAGGGTTGGATAAATTGAGAGCTTTCCGACAAATGGAGAACGATTTTCCGATGAAAACTAAAGAAGTTTCATTTCCCTAGCAACGGCTAGGTTGTACGTGAAAGTATTTTCGTGAGCAATTTTCGTGAGTTTATGTGCCAAAGAAAAGACATATAAAATGTCAAAAAGTTTGTAGCGATAAATTGTATGTTTTCATGAATGTGGTGAATGTCCTACATTTTCATGGTCTCAGTCTGTCCTAACTCCGGAAAAGTGAGACGGTAACTCTCCACGAATTTTCATTATTTTTGAAGAATAGCCGGTGAAATTCAAGAGGTGAAGTGACCTGAGGAGTATCGGACGTTCCTGAGGAACCCGAGCTCAAGAGAAGGAGCCAGGATGTCAGAAGTCCAGGAGTCAGCCGGAATCCCCCACTCGCCACCAAGAAGTCGTCATCCTCTCAATATATTTAGAGACCTTACGTAGCGGTGACGTCATCCGTGAACTCGAACTACCATGAGCCATTCCTCGCCTCTCAGATCTAGATCAAGGTTGCTTTTCATTATTTTCGCCCAATAAGTTTTAAACGATGTCTGAGTAGTCAGTGGCACGCTCGAATGATCAATTCACGTGTATATTTATACAGGGTGGTCCCAAACGTAACGGACTTAGTTTGAGAGGTCTTATAGGAAATTTCACGATGATCACGAATATACCACATATTAAGGGTCCCTTAATCAATCTTGACCACTTTTTCCGACGTTTTTTGAGTGTTTTAGGGCAATAATACGGAAATTATCTAGAAAATCGAAAAACACCTCGAAATAAACGTTGTAGGAAATTGAATTCTGCGTCGAATAAAACCAATGACAGCTCTGATTATTGTGCCTACGATTTTTGGCGAATTTTGATAGGAGCAGGAAGGTAGGCAGGTAGTATGAACCTAGAACGTAGGATTAATTTTTTTTTTATAATTTAATAATGATTAACAGGACATTAAAAACATTGAAACCTACATTTCAAGTTCATACTACCTGCCTATCTTCCTGCTCCTCCTGCAAGCAGTTTATGAACAGATCAAAACTTAAAATAAAAAAAAATTCGCCAGAACTCGTAAGTACAATCTTAAGAGCTGGCGTTGGTCTCATTCGACGCAGAATTCAATTTCCTACAACGTTTATTTCGAGGTGTTTTTCGATTTTCTAGATAATTTCCGTGAAATTTCGTATACGAACTCAAACCAAGACCGTTACGTTTGGGACCACCGAGTATAATCTACTGGATTTCTAATTAACTTCTTCTACACAAGGGACGAAAGTGGAAAGTTGATGAAAAAGTCGCTTTTAGGTAAGAATTGATTCGTGTAAAGAATTTGGCAATTTGAAATAACCGCTCTTGACGTAGGTAGTGCAGAAAATGCGTTTTGATTGGCTGAGATCTGCTACCCTTGCAAAAGCGAAACAGCAGGCTTCAGCCAATTGCATTTACCACATTAGGTACCTACTACGTCATTCCTAATTACTATTCTTTCTCTCACCTTTTGCTTCGTCACTACCGAAGGTAGGAGGAGGAAGCTATGAATTCGTGCAAGAAATTAAAAAAAGTTTGTCCTCCAAAATCAAAATTTTCTCCTTGCTTTTTACGTTTCAGAGCTTTCTGAACAGTTTTGGTTCTGTGTCTGTCTGTCTGTGGTCAATTCCTTGTCCCAGGCAAAACTATATGGAGATGTGGTCCGAATTTGATGAAATTTTCAGATATTGTGCGGGTTAGCTCCGTGACGGTCCCCTATCAATTTCATCGCCATCGGACCACTAGTAGCGTGAGCGCATGCGCAAACATGAATGTCCTGAACCCCATGTATCTCAGTTCCTAATTAACCTATTTCGCTCAAATTCGCAGGGTAGTTGTGGACTGACTCCAAGACAATCACCTATGAATTTCGTCACGATTGGATCAGTAATAGCAACTGCGCAAGCGCACACTTGAAATTTGTTGCCATATGCGTAGCTTCGGAACTACTCGACCAATTTCGGTGAAATTTTTAGAGATTCCTCGAGTTAGCACCCAGAGGGTCCCCTATGAATTTCATCGCCATCGGATCACTAGTAGCGAGTGCGCATGCGCAAACGTGAATTTCCTGAAACTAAGATTTCTCTCAAATTTTGTCTCAAATTTGGAGGGTAGTTGGGCGTTAACAATTACCTTGGAATATCAACACGATTCTATCAGTAATACCTATTACGCATGTGCAATTTTGAAATGAGTTTCATAGCCATAACTCCGGAACTACTCGACCAATTCTATTACACTTTTCAGATATTGTACGGTGTAGCCAATACCCAGTTCCCTATCAATTTAATAGCCATCGGACCATTATTAGCGTGTGCGCATGCTAACGTAAATTTTCGGAAACTACGATATCTCTGTTCCTGAATGACGGATTTTGCTCAATTTTGGAGGGTAGTTGAGGGCTGACTCCAAGAAAATTACCTACCTATGAAGGTCGCCACAATTTGATAAGTGATGGCTAATGCGCATGCGCAAACTTGAAATTTATTTTCATAGGATGCTCCTAACTCTGAAACTATCCTACCGATTTCGTTGAAATGTTCACTAACTGATTCTATACGTCCATGTTACAAAAGTGAGGGAGCTCTACTGCCCACCCAACTTGGCAGACTTTTTTTAACCAACCGGATAAAATTGAAAAACATGGAACATGCTTCTACTGGCGTGCTTCATATGTTGTGAAGGTACCTATCATAATGCCAAACTGAAAACTCCAACCAACTATGTTTGTTTACCTCCGTACCATTAGTTCTGTGAAGGATATGGAGGAAGGAGAAAATTGGCAGCATGAGATGTGTAATAAATTCAAAGCTTTCCAACGAGTGGTGAACGATTTTAGTGGAAAATCAGGAAGTTATTTCCCAATAGCAATAATTATTGGTTGTACGTGGTCGCATTTTCGTTCCTCGATACCGTTAAGTTTTCTGGCAGTTAGCTCATGCCTAAAGCATGTTCCATGCTAAAATAAGTTCACAAACCATGATAAATTGAGTACCTACCAAGCCAATGAACAATGATCCATTTAAACTCAAGTTGTCATCAGCGATCGTGTACTTTCATTGTATTTGGACCAGTTTACTTCCTACTGTAGTAATTCATTAATTGTACCTAATGGATGTAATATAGCTACCATATGGATCCCAAACATATTATCAATGATCGATAGCAATTTTTGAAGAGTTAACATTTCGCATAGATCATAATTTTGCATAGAAATTATATTAGAGCGAATTTGAGATTGCTTGGTTATTGCATGTGTTATTGTATAGTTAAAATGTTGATCAGACATCTCTGAACTATATATTAGGCTGTTTAAACAGGCATTCGATCATCCACGACACGACAGCGCTGACGTTGGTAAGCATTCACTTTTACGTGAAATCTCAATTTACTGGGAAGAATCCTTAAAGGTCACAGTTCACCAGTCTCCTTTTAGATCTTCCTGTAGTGTCATTATAGATTATTCAATTCATCATTAATTTATCAGATACCTTCAATATAAATATTATTGCCGCCATCAAGCAAACGGAACTGTAACCAGTGAAGGTGATAAAGTTTATTGGGCCCTGCATAAAAATGAGAGAACACAATAACAGGAACGGTGGAAATCCCGATGAAAGTCAGATATAAAATACAAAGCACGTTGTACTCATAGAACAGAAGATGTGAAAGTGAAGATTCTCAAAGATCACATGAAGTGTGATCCCAGGCATTAGGAAATCCTACTGTTTCCCACAATCTTTCTTTTAATTTCATCAGAAGGTCGGGTGCTTTCTCAAATTCGCTCTTTCGGGAGAAAACCGGCGTCAAAACACGGCTATAGTTCTGTTCTCGTAAAATCATGGAAGTTAAACAGCTCTGAGAGTGGTTTTTGCTTGGATAAAAGACCGCCGGGTAAGTCCAAGAAATGTTCAAGTATCTATAAGTACAGCGAATCCCTCTCAACTCATGGGGGCGTAATCACCAGATCAAATTATGATCCTCCCGATGAAGGCCTGAGGATAACGGACAAAAAAATTTAATTTCTAACACGAATAATTCATCCCACCTAGCGGGGTATGTCATCTAATGAGACTTGTGTTGTGAATCATGTGAGGAAGTGGGCGTTGATCATGGCTTTTATAGCTCAAAGGTCTGTGAATTGACAGTTAGAACAGGATTCCAGTTCTTATCAGTAGGGGAAACTTGACCACAAACCAGTTGAAACAGAGAGACGATGAATATTTTCGAAGACACTGTGAGCAGGAGGTTCTGCGAAACTAAAATATTTGATCTGACAAGCACTTTTTCATTCAGACCATGGATGATCTGTTATGAGCAGGAGGCCTGTAAAATAAGAGAAATAAGAAGGTCGAGTGTAGGTGATGTAAAACATACGTTATTGAGGGCACAAGCCCCTTTTATAGGCCCTAAATACAAAATGAGACCAGAAGTGGGGAAGGCCTCCCACTTCTGGCTCTAATTAGGTGGAGCCTGCAGCCTGATCCTCACAGGAGGTATCAGGTCTCCACATGATCTATTCCCATTTCAATTAAGTACCTGTTTTAAGAACTCTTCTTTCACCGGGTTAAAATTACCCCGAAATGCCGGAATCCAGTAGATGCTTCAGCAGGGCACTCTCAAAGTATGGGTTCTGCCGTTTCGACTTCTTCACAGCAAAGTCGATGTTCAGCTGTCCTGGCCTTGCCCATTTTGTTGAGGTGGTACCTCAACCAATGGCCAGTGAGGATACCTGTTATGGTGCGAACCACAACAAGAGCTTTCGCTCTTTTCTTAGGAATAGTAATCAGCAGCATAGCTTGCCGCTGCTTTGGAGCGTTGCGCCAATAAGCAGCTCTTTTATCGTCCTCCCATCTTTTGACCTGTAAAGAAATGAAACCCTTTGTAATCCCAAGCTGGGGTTCAAGACCAAAAGGCTGGGACTCACTCCTTACAGGGGCCTCTTCATTGCCCTCTACTCCCTCATGGCCAGGTACCAAAAGCAAAGTTAGTTTATTACCCTGAGCAGCTACCCTGCGAGGCTGCCTGGCTATCTGGCATTATGTAGATTTTTGCACCTTTGATTAGTTTCCTGGTCTGTTGTGCGCATATTTCTATAGCATGGGTCCTCGGCAAGGGTTTAGCTAGGCTATAATTCGGGTTTTTGATCCCTAGGCCACCCCTTCCATCCATCACAGACCCGTATGTAAACCGGAGAAGTGAACCTGGTTCGTATTGAATTGAGGCATACCTCTCTTCCAGCATTCACGGTGATTGTGATCACCCTGGAGGGTTTTGATTTATCTTTTCCAACATGACGTCGGAAACGGACAGTGTCGCTGGATGTGTGTGGACTTTGTCCAGTATTTCAAGATGATTGCCTTCACGTGGAGAACTTTAGTCTTCCCATTTGCAACATTCTGGTAGGCCCCAGGAAGGCTGTTCTCTGGACAAAGATGTGGCGAGGAGTGGAGTCAAGAAGAACCTCTAATGCTGCTGTTATGGTCGTACTCATTGCTCCAGATATACCCAAGCAAGCTTGCCTCTGCAGTTTAGATAACTGGAGACTGCTGTAGCCTGGTTGGTTTTTCGCCACCATGTGACAGAAACGTAGGTGACCATGGGTCTGACAATAGCTTTGTATGACCATGAGGACATTTTGGGGATCAGAACCCATGTTTTTCCACGCATTCTGCGGCAAGCCCAGAATAAATATTCCAAAGTGCCCTTTCCACGTAACTTTGTGGTCCGCCATAACTTCCAGATATTTTACTCCATTGGAGAACGAAATCCTCTGACCTTGAAGTGTGAGGGGAAACTAAGGATAGTTTCCTTTTTTGTGTGAACGGAACTATGGCTGTCTTATCCGGGTTCACGTGAAGCCCCTCGTCAGAGCACCATTTTTCTACGATAATAAGGGCAGGCTGCATTCAATCAGAAACCACATTGGGGTGAAATGATTGTTTCCTGTTCATCACGATGTTGTGAACAATTCTTATTTTAAATTTTGCTCTGATACCGAAATAGCACTCTAAACCTCAAAAAGTATAGAAAAAGCACATTTTTGACCACTGGAACCGCACAAAATTGTTCTTGTATGAAACAAAAGTTGACGAAACAAAGTTTTCTATATTCTAAATATTGTCTTTGTATATAATCCGAATCCTCAACTTTTTCGTGATCGCAGCTGGAACAGTGGAGAAAACGGATTATATATAAAAACAATATTTTGGGCGGTTTAAATGTTAAAAAACGAGCTATTTCTGGGTTCTTTGAGGTTTAGTGATCTAATGGGGAACTTGCATGGGCAGGAATTTTTCATTTTCAACCTCAAGATCTGATTTGTCAGCATCCTTCAAAACCCCCTGGTGCCGATATCCAGCTTGAAATTACTGCTGGTTTGCCCAGAAAATGGGTTTAAAGGGAGCGCGTGACGTCGTTTAGGTTCCGCAAAAGGGGGGTTCCCAGGCTGGCGGGGAGTCGGTGACGTCATTCAGGCTCAATTTACAAGACCCATTTTCGGTAACTTTCAATCATCGGATACCCCTCATATAGCACCTTTTTGGAAAGCCCTCATTAAGATCTTTCTAATTGCGAAATAGAAAATGGTCATGCAAGTTCCCCATTAGCTTTTTATTAGGTATAGGAATATAGAGTATATCCGGAATCAATTGTTTATAAAATCGTCATGTCCAGGAAAAAACCCATTTCAACCCACTTAGTTGGTACAAACCTTTCGATTAGTGAGTTTTTGGTGGAATCTAGCGCTATTTTGGACTGTAAAATAATCTGTATCCGTAAACGAAGGAAGAAGGAACCTTGAGGTGAACCAGATACACAGTCAATCAGGGCGACAGACGCGCTGGCACGCACGGCGCACGGGAGGGCGTTCTGGGGTGACTTTTTTGTGTCTCTCCCAGCCATCGGCTTTCAAAGCACATAACAGAAGACCATCGGCATCGGTCCTAGTCCAATAAGGAATGGAAGTCGGCGATTTAATTCAAGATCACATTCCGAAGTGAAACGGCCTCCCACAGCCCTCCTTCACCCATTGAGGAGGGAAAGAATCATTATCTGTGGCCGGTTTGCGCGGAAATGCAGGGTCAAGGACACTTCCGATAACAACGCACAGAAGAAGTGAGTACCAACTAACAGTGTAGTACGACTCAAAAACACTATACTTATAAAGTGTCTTTGATTTGACTACAGTATTTTCAAACTTACTTGAGACTCGAACCTT
>JAEMON010000005.1:5482801-5494361 GCA_030264115.1 Lygus lineolaris
GCAATAGCTTCATTTTCTTCGAAAATTCGCTAAAATGACAATATCATAATCATTAAAGTTTGGGGGTGTGCATGGTACATGGACACAGTGAGAGAAATTCGTGTAAAGCTTCGCTAAGAATGAGCCTGAGCGAGCACACACAAATCTTGAAGGTACGCACATGTTACACCCATCCTAGTTTGGGTACGTACAACTCAAACATAGCAACACTGGAGTAGGCGTACAACTCAAAAATTGGGTATTCCACCTAAATTTTAAAAGATAATCTAATCGAAAAATTGCGGTGTACGCGATTCCTAAACGGTGAAATATGGTGGGTAGCCGTCAATTGAAAGTAGGCGAAAACAGCAGCCCCGCTTTCTAGGAGGAACCCTCAGCTCCTTCGAGACTCATGCTGCTGAAAATTGGTTGAGGGGGATGCTGAATCCGAATTTGAGTTCGAAAACTAGAAAATTCCGACCCATTGGAATACGCCATTGATATTTTTGAGTTAGTTAGCTGGGAATTCAAGTTGTAGAAGTGTTCAAGTTTGTCTGTAGAAGGCAATGATACAGACATCCCTAGGTTCTCTTCTATGAGGGGAGTAACCAAATAAAATTACGTCCAATAAAAATGGACATAACTGACATGAATTATGCCCAGGACGTTTTTGTTCGACCCAGGAATTGGTTTCTTCGTCCACTACGTTGGAATTTACATTGGAATTTCGAAATTCATGTTAGGAAGGGAGGATCATTACACGTCGGGTTATTATCGTACGTACCTACAGACCCTTGTAGATCACTGGTCTTATGCTTAAAAAATAGGTACCTTCAATTACGTATGTGTCGTTCATCACAATCACGCGTCTTCAATAAAATTATCCAGAAGTAATCTACCTAGTACCTACCAATCTTCGATAGGGCAACAGCTGATGTTTGAATGGCCACTTCTTTAGTAATTAAAAATCGAGCCCTTATGGAGAGCGAATGGATAGTGCTACAATAGAGTTCCTAGTGTCCCGATATGACACATGGTGCATCCACAAAAACAGGTTGTTCCAATTATTTTTTCCTTTTGTGTATTGATCGATCCTTAACGTAGAATCCAAGAATCCAATTCTGCAACTCAATAGGTGTATCAAGTACGCTTTTCAAGTGAACAATTGCTAAATAGCTAAAAATGGTAAAATATGAACAATTTGCGATGTTTTGAACAACTATCTCGGCAACGGGTTGGTGGTAGATAAACAAAAACCGTTTTGGTCTCAAATCGTAGTAAATTTTGTTTAATTTAAAAGTAAGTGGTCTTGGCTGAAAAACCATTACTTAGGGCTCAAAGTTGAGGAAAACCGAAAAATGGCCAAAAAAAACCAGTGTTTTTTAAATTTTTGAATGGTAATGTTTTTAGTTGTTGAATGGGATAACTTGGATTCTATGCTAGGAATCGATCTTATACACATGGAAAACATAATTGGAACTACCTGATTTCAAGCAAGTCTTATGTCCTAACTTACTGGGCTATCAAAAGTTTTTTACTTATTTATTTTTTCCAGGCTCGATCCCAAAGGTTTGTTAGGTAACTATTGATAAACCACAACATAAATTTGTCAAACAAGTCCCCCCCGGCCACACCTGAACATCCAAAGGATGTTCGTACCTACGTACATTTTGAGTTAGGGTATATTATATACCTTATTTCTTGCTCTGAGTGTCGAAGTAGAGGAGGAAACTACAGTGTAGCCTTCCTCAGGAACATTGCAATAGTCTGGCTCCCGTGTCTTGGCAGGAAGAGGGGGTGGCTCATCTTCACTATTAGTTGAATCCGTTGTTCCAGACACTGGAAACGAAGATTTAAACTACATTTTAAAACCAACTAAAGTATGTTAATATTGATGTTGGGGTTGGAGTGGTTAGAACCAAATTGTCCCCGGAGGCACAAAACACTGCTTAGCTTGTGGCGCTTCACGGACTTGGCACCGGCCCCTCCTTGGTTTGGTAAACAATCGAAGAGGTGAGGGTGAAAGGGAGCTCCCTCCTTCCCGGAGTGAATCTTGCGGATGGCTGTTCCATCCAGAGGCAGTTTCTCAAGGCACTGGGGAGAAAGCGACGTCTTCCCTGGTGCAGAGGGAGACTGTTCCCCTCAGTTCCAGTACAGAGATTATTAGTCAAGGTAGTCAAAGACTATTACTCATCTTGTTGCACCAGGACCGAAGGAACCGTGGATGACTTAGTTTTCACCATGGTCTACCTCTGAACCAGGGGAGACATAGCTTTCTCCTAAGTGCCTTGTAGAACAGACTCTGGAGTTCCATCTGGAGGCCCTGTAACCCTCCCACTGAAGGCAGAAATAAGGCGAAAATCTCTTTGTCCTCATCCCCAATGTCCAACGAATATCCTGGATATACATATTCTATTCTTCCACCTAATAAAATCCCCCTATAGCTCAATGTTTACAGCTGTTCAAGGGTCTGACATCCATTTTTGGTTTGATTAGAGATATGCCCAAAGTTTTCATACATTTCAGATCATGTGAGGTGAGACGTGGTCACTGCTCCTCCACTGAACAGCTCTCTGGCGCAACCATGCTGGAGCAATAAGACATCCCTTCCCACCAGCTAGTTCGTCGCCAACCTCGATAATGTGAGTACCTCTCTGATACTTTAAAATATCTTTCACTTACTCTCGTGGTTCAATTCCTGAAGATCTTACATCTTCTTCGTCCCCCTTTAGTATTCAGAGCCTCACATTAATAGGAAAATATATATAGTCAAATCAATACCTATTTCTCGCATTACTCAACAATTCCTTCCTTCCTCACAGAGATGTTAGTCGGTAGGAATTCGTCGGCAAACACAGTAGGTATTAGGTAGTGCAACCCCTTTCAGATACCTAAAATCTTCGCAAAATATCAAACCTCTACCAGTGAATGCCAGGGGATCACATTATGATGGGGACGTGGGGATTTACCACACCCCATCCCACAAAACTCATCCCTGGGCTGGAAGTTGAGAATTTTTTGAAAGTCCATCATCCAGACTAGTATTATTTAAAACTATTTCACAAGTTTCAGCCACCATTTTCTACCTCAATTAGGGTTTTGTGGGTTATTTATTTACTGAGCTTATCCAGTAGGCAGAGTAACCTGCAATATCCACTCTTCCGGACTTGTGACACCTTCTTGATTGACTTATGTAATCTATAGTCAAGAAGGCCAAGGGTTCCAGCAGTTACTATCTGTCAGGGGACTGACATATCTGTTCCCCCTACCACACAAAAAACTAATAAACTTCTACTTGATCGTGTGTCCTTATGAAATTCGAAAACTGCCCTACACCACCACCTACTAACAGTACTAACCTAGTGAAGAGGAGCCACCCACAGAATCCCTGTTCCCATTGGGCGTGGAAGCGGTAGACATTCTGCTGGAGAATAGAGAAGGAGGGCGGCTCAGACGTCTCTCTTTCTCCATTTCTGAACGCAGTGGTCTCGTAGGAGTGAGCTAAAAATGATCAATATTTACAACTATTAGAAATAGGTCAATGAACGACTAGAAATTGGAATGTGGGTACAACAAATCCATTTTCATTAGTTGCTGTTTCTGGAAGCTGCTTGGACGTTTTTGAGTAATCAAGTACCTACTGTCTAGCAACGATTACTTGGCATATTTTTTCGGGTAGAAGCGAGTCCCCACCATGCCACCCCTGGTGAGATACTCCGGGATCCTTAAAAACTACGCATTACTTGTGACAAAAACATCCGCCCGTGTACAAGACTTTTTTCACTTTTGCGGCAGGGGAGGCGCATGGTTTTGTACGGGGTAGTGAGCCGACACGGGTGTTCCCCCTCCCCTTGTCAAGAGCCATGAAAAATATGTAAAGTAACCATTGCTAGGAAGTACCAACAACTTGCTAGAATAGCAGAAAAAATGGATTGACACTATATGATGAGACAGGCACTACATAATACGGGTTGCAGCATAAGGACAGACAGTTAAAAAAAATCAATACCGTGTTTGAAAGTTAGAAAGTTTGACGGCGCGGCATTGAAATAAATAAGAGACCGCACAGGGTGTCTTTTGAGAGGCCAAGCCTGCTATGCTCTCAAAGATACAGTTTTGTTAAATGTTGTTGGGATTCTTCCAATGAAAAACACTTTTCTCTAAACAATCAGCATTTAAAATCAGCGTTAACAATCAGAATTTCTGGACTCCAACGGACTCCATCTTCAGGATTGCCCTTTCATTATAATAGCACTGATCAATGCCTTAAACAAAACCACAAAGTAACAAAAGAAGAAATAACCCTCAAAATGATCTTTTGTTACCTAGGTACTTGAAAACCAGCAGCATGGAATAGTTTTGAAGATTGACCTGGGATTCATACAATTTGTATCAGGCATTGCCGTTGGTCCAGAAGGAAGGCTTTGGTTACAACAGAAACTTTACGACCATAATAGATACCCGTATAACGTCCAAGATGGCTATTTATGCCCCCTCTCCCACAGCACCCTCTCACATACCATACTTGACCTATGCTATATCCACTGGTTTATTCTTCATTTACCCTGGTTCTCAGCCTCACTTCATCAGATTCCCCAGGGCCGCCCCTGGAGCAAACCCACACAATCATAACTTCATATAGTTTTTCCTGGAGCAAGGAATTGACCACAGACAGACCGACCGACAGACAGATACAGAACCAAAATTGCACGGAAAGCTCTGAAACCTAAAAAGCAAGGGACAATTTTGATTTTGAAGGACAACCATTTTTGTTATTCTTGCATTAACATTGTTTATTTGCAATGGTTCTATAATAATCATATAGGTACTTCATCGTTTTTTAGGACTCTACTGCAGTGTCCATCCAGCAGCAATTGTGTTTGAGGTCTGAGATCCGACCTCAGACATTGGGGGTGGGAGATAAGACTGAATTGGCTTGTCCCTGATTAGAAGGAGGCCCCCGCTTCATGCTGTGCTATTGGGCGACTCTTTTCCTCTCCTGTAAGTTGGAGTTCTGCTCGAGATCCCACCGCGCGCACATTGTCATACCGCCACACGTCTTTCGGCAGTTGCTGCCCTGAATGCCAACCATATGCCGGGTCCTCCTGTTAGGACTCTAGGATGAACATAGGGTAGCCTGCTTGTATCAGATCCCTTGCTGATCTGCCGTACCATACACCTAGCCAGCTAATGGTGGCGCCTATGACCCGGCTATCTTTCAGCTCGTTCAGCTGCTGTCTGTAACTGTGCGTCTGTTTTATACTTTCCGATTCTTGCATCATTGATGTCTGCAAGCGATCTCTATCCTGAGCCAGATACCACTGAGACGACAATAATGAAGACTTCTTTTGGTGATACCACTAAGAGGTCTGGTCTGTATCCTTGTTCCTCAAGATTGAGGCTCAAGCCATACTAGCCACCCTTTGCGGCACGCATATCCATCCAATAGATTTAGGGCGGACATACAGACCAACCAACAACAAACAGACACAGAACCAAAATTGTTCAGAAAGCTCTGAAACGTGAAAAAGCAAGTGGAAATTTTGATTTTGAAGGACAAAAATTCCTATTATTCTTGCAAGAATACATAGTTTCTACCTGTGTTAGTGAGGAAGCAAAATAAAAGTACCTACCTACGTTTTTCTGAACCATGGGTATCCCTCATTTCTCATGATCTTTTGGGCCATAAACCGGGGAATTTCACTCAAATTTGGGGGGGGGTTAAGATGCTTGTAGCTAATTTAATAACTATTGGTTCAGTAATAGCCACTGCTTACAATACCTATTTAGTTACCTGTTGTCGAAGTTCAATCAAAGGGCTCGACACAGAACTGGAGGAGTCGTCAAACAGCATGCTTATAGTAGGGGTAGAAGTGGGTGAGCTGCTTGTGTACCACTGGGACGATGGCCGAGTTTCTATCCCCGAATCTCTCAAGCTGCCATCTTTGTTTGTATGTCTCCTCTTCTTCTTCTTCTCCTTCCTGGTGCTGGGAGAACTCAGAGTCGACGTAGATCTGACATACACGCTACCAGCCCTAAATGCGGGAATTCAGAGGGGAGCCCAAGGAAGTTCGAGGGTACGAGGAAAAGGGATAACAAAAAAAAGAAAGAAAAACGAAAATAAATAACAACAAAAACAAATAATAAAGAAATAATAACACAGTGATAGAATTATAAATAATAAAGAACAGAATGAAACAAAGAACTGATAAAATAAGAAATACCAGCAACAAAATCTCATAACGGTGGAACCAAGTAGATAAACGGGAAAATACAGAACAAGATTTGAATGAAATTGAAATAGGGGATACAGGAAGGGTGACGAGATATTTTTGAGATGATCATGGGATAAAAAAAATCATAACTTTCATTTCAATGAGATAACTTTATGTATTAAATGCAAATAATACTCACAAATAGCCTTATTTTTTTAAATGTAGTTACAGCTAATGGCACGATTTTTGGCAACAGTCTCGATATTTTTAACAATTTATTGTAATAAGTACAATTTAATTATTGGCATGGCACGATTTTCTCGTATAAAAAGCGAGTTTTATAGTTATGAAAAATTGCATGGATAAGAATGAAGCTAACTTCCAACAGTGTGAAGTGGATTATGGTTTATTTTAGAGATCCTATTGCTTCATAAAACCTGGCTACCGAGCTGGCCAATAGGTATACAATCAAGTTCAGAAAGGCAACAGGTTTCTTGAAGGTTAGTAGTTACTATTTAATTGAGGAAGAAATTTAAAAAATGTATAAAAAGAGTCTAATAATTGATGTACTTTTCTTTAATTGTAGCTAAATTTTCTACTTGAGGCTGGAAACGGTCCTAATTTTCAGAGTCCACCTAGAGCCCACCAAACAATAAGTCCCTTGGACCAACCCAGTAAAATATGGGACCGAGATGCGTGTCTGTAGGAGAAACGCCTAGATGGTTGTTTTTTACTAGTCCTATAGTTTCAATTTACTACCGTCGTAAGAATTGTAACGTACTGTAGCGTCTATTAATCACACTCAGATAGGGGAAGTATTGAGGGCGTTAGCTTACACTGCTACAGCAGTTGCTATAATATACAGGGTGATTCAAAAAGAATACCACATCTTTGAAAATGGATTACTCGGCAATGAAGAACCAGAGAGCGCTGCGCTGTGTCGTGGTTTGAAGGACGTTCTGAAGTTTTTTTTGGTTGCTCAGAGATGTCGCTACGAGCTCCCGCTCCCATTTAACCTTCATTTGTTTGTTTGTTGCAATGATGGCGACCACGCTTGCAACAAATTGATCATGACAAAAAACTCGAAAACTCGGACAAAAAATCAACATCACATGGTTGTGAATCACTTGTGGAGATTCGCTATCCTGTTGCTGACCATAAACCAGAAATTAATCAGCAACACGATCGTAAATACCAGTGATTCACAGTCATGTTATGGTCACTTTGTTTGCCCGCCAGAAACTTTGATAGCGACATCTCTGAGCAACCAACAAAACTTCAGAATGTCCTTCAAACCACGACGCATAGCGCAGCGCTCTCTGGTTCTTCATTGCCAAGTTATCCATTTTCAAAGATGTGGTATTCTTCTTGAATCACCCTGTATGTACTATTTTTGCCTCCAAATAAACACTATCAAAAGGCCAATAAACTACATCTTAGCGTACCCTTTGTGGATAAAATATTAATATAGTCTACATAATGCATGGTCGGCAGAAGCTATCTGACTATGTGTGTTGTCCTCTTTATCTGTATCCGTAAAGCTTAGGCTTACGGAGAGCTTCATAGCTTTCTGGGTTCCTGTTCTGTTTATGCTACCCCACGGACCTAAAATGAGATTGCTCCCCACGATGCTACCCACAGAGTAACAGAGGCAACTTAACTGAGAGGAAAGCCGAAGTTAAGCATTTCAGAGCCCATGCGATGGTGCTGCCAACTGACAACTATCTGAACGGAGGAAGGACGCAACTGCATTTAAAAAAAAAAAAGTCTTCGCGCCAGCTCGATCTCGACTTGAATCTCCCTCTTGCCAGCCAGGAATCGGCGGAAGGCGCCTCGCCCTTACCGTCTGGGCCACACACTCTGGTTTGTGATTTTCAGGGTGGAACTATTACTTCACTACTCTCTAAACTTGACTATCTACTCTGACTCTTAGCTATGGAGTGGACTGCTGCTGCTGAGCTCTCTAGTTAGTAGCTCTCGAGGAGCAACTGCCGCTGAGCTCTCTAGTTTCTCGAATACTCAGGCCTAGCTTTCAGGGCCCTGATGCTACCCTCTCAGAGGAGAGCTCCATGTCATGTGAACCAGGCTTCACGTTCGAGGCCAAGAATGCACCCCAGAATCTTGGAGTTTCATTATTGCGTTCATATTGTCAAGAAATTCATGACAAGCAACTGCTGGGGCAGTGGACCTCCAACATACTTTCTAGGTAAAGACACTAGAATACCAAGACCACAGACTTGAAACCACAATCGCTCTCGCAAGTATGAGCCATTGTCTGTATAATCCCTCGAAGTTCCCAATTCCAATGGCAGATTGAGCGTTCTGAAGGGTTTTTTCTCTCTATTTCCCGAAAAAATACTCATAGAACGAATTCAGGTAACTAACTTGAAGAAAAACTCTTTTCTGCAAAAATTTACCTAGGGAAGGTCATCCTGTGCGTGGGTCTTGAGTGTATTTTGTAATTATCAGTGGGCCAGCTCTAACTCCCCCATATCCCCACTCTCTCCCAACCACCGTCTGCTGGTCCACTCATTTACTTAGACAAAATGTATATTGCCTTCACCATCAAATCATCAAATTGTAATTAACAAACTTATAGCAATTCCGTTAGTAAGAAGGCAGTGGGGTGGGATAAGTTAGTGGTGTGGGGGTTCTGGGGGAGTTGGGGGTTGGCCCATTGGTACTTCAAAGATCCACATATAACCCGTGTCATAGGGAAACGGTATTAATTCGATCTATCAATGTCTTTGAAAAATAGAGAGTCAAAACCCTTCAGAACTCTCAATCCGTCATTGAAATTGGGGACTTCTAGGGATTATACAGACAGCCGCGCATCCTAGCGGGAGCAAGTGTAATTTTCTGCCAATTCTCGTTTCCAACTAACCAAATATACGGGAGTCGGCGGTCTTGGTATTCTAGTGTCTTCACTTCTAGGGCTTATTTAAGTAGGAACCGCAAATAGAAGCTCCAGCCATTCATTTTCTAGAACAGTAAACCCTATTTATCTATAATAAGCAACTGCCTAAAGATTAAATCTTAATCACCTGTTGGGAGGTACAGTACGTGTTCCTAAATATAAGTCGGCACATACCGAGGTAACTACTAATGTATAAAAATGTTAGGAAAGAATCACAAGTGTTACATCATCAGTACGACGGACGATATGGAAGCGTTATCATTACGATTGGAGTAAAAGGGTATATCGTTGGCAAGAGTCTGAGGGTCAGAAAACACCGTTTTGGATAAATGAAGTGAGAACGTTGGGCTTGTAGATTTGACCGTTCTGACGGTATATGGACAACGCAGTGGAAGGGATCAAACATCTGTGGACAAAGCATTGAAAATACACATTGTGGAGAATGGCGGGGATACATCAATTACAAAACAAAACTTGAGACTTCATGGGATGTTATCAGAAAAACAAGCTCTAATTTGGGTGTTGCTGAAAATAAGACCATTAGGTATCGTGTCGCTAATTTTGAGACATTTTTTATGTTGGTAACGTTGTGAAATTTTCGGGTAGCTAGGTCATGGCTAAAGCATGTTCCATACTAAAAAATTGTTATTCAGAAATGGCGTTAGTGGTAATCTGTCTACAACTAGAGAATAGTATCTTATTAGGAACGCATAAAACACAAGAAGCCATAATGGATCAGAATGAAGCCTGAAAATGAATGATGAAGCTTGAGAAGGGAGTTAAAAGCACAATGGGACGAGCTATATCCAAGTATTTTTCAATTTCAAAGTAGTGATTGAGGCTACCCATGCTACTTCTGATCATGAACGAGACATGCGTGGAGATATTATTATTATTAGATATATTATTTATGTTTATTTAATATCGGAAAAGTTGAACGCGAGTTCTGATTTATGATTCTGGTTGTGTCGGTGTTGGGGGTCCGTTGCGCTCTATCTGTATATAACGCACTTAAGAAGTATATAATGTGAACTACAATCTGAAAACAACAGTCTGAAAACACCTGAAACCCCATATAATTTTGAACTCCTGAGCATAATGATTGTCACGTGAAAGCAAATGACACACAAATACGATAGTGCGGTGCATTACAATAAGCAAATTGTGGCTGAATGGCTAAGAGCACAGAAGCTAAAATAGAATGTGGCACAAAATCATGCACCAAAATCTTTACCTCAAAACAGCTGGTCTCTTCTTTCTCAAGGAAAAACATTTCCTTCTACCATCAAGGAAAATAATTACTAATGGAATATTATTTACTAAGAACGTAGTAGAACAACTTCAAGTGGAACAAGATCAAGTGATAAGTTGTGCTATATTTGGGTATAAGTTGAAGGTTGTGTTAAGATATTACTAATAAAACTACAGCGGGAGTTCATTAAGGTTGCAGCAATACATAAAGAATAACCAATGGAAATGCTTAGGTATAACAAATAACAAGTACCTAAATGAAAGGGTTGGTGTGTGGAGGATTAAATTTCTTGGTACCTCAAATATTTATCTAAGCTCGCACTCAAATAGCCAGAATTACGACTGTGCCACTCGGAATGACGTGTAAGCACAATAATTTCAAATAAGAAACGAAGATTGCTATTCTAAGTAAGGTTTTTAATTTATTTGAAGTTTAAAAAACTCGTAATGATCCAGACATTTTTCGAGTCATTTTCTGCGAATCGATACCGCACCGTTGGAAAATGGAGAGCATTCCAAGATGTTTTTGCAAACTAAATCAGATAAAATGAGAGAAGAATGGACGATCAACACTGTAATTAGTCATCTCTAGTAAGTATGATCAGTCAAGGATACGTTCGACAGTTAGTCTACAACGAAATTTTTTGTCGCGATTTGGTTACAAGACTAGAAAATGAACTAGCTAACTAATGAACTAACTCACAAATAACATTTCTCACAACAATCATTTAAACTGCCTGGATACAAAAAACCGCCAGGAAATTTCCGCAAATTTTCTTCAGAATCATTTTTTTGTCAACGATTTTGTTGTTTCGATTGAACGACAAAATTCGAGTCAGCGCTGACATCTGGGTTGTGAACAGTCAAAAAAGATGGGATTGAGGAATCTTGCGCAATTAAATTGCGTTTTTATGTATTGAAAAGATTGATCGATGAAATGCGATGAAAATAATGTAATTCCTGGATCCTCACTTGTGTTTTCTAATTCCTACCAACGCGGAATGGGGTCTGCGCATGAGAAATAAAAATTGGAAAAAACCCATTAATTATGGTACACTTTTTTGGGTTGAGGGTGGAAGTAATCGGCTTCTTCCATATGTTATAGATCGTTTAGCTTATCCTTAAGCTCTCTTGACGGAAAGTTCATCCCTTGATTATGACCGAACGGCGGACCAGCCCGCACAAGCAATTTTAGGAA
>JAEMON010000005.1:5495562-5514824 GCA_030264115.1 Lygus lineolaris
TAATAAACCAAAAATTCCTGACCTACCAGCATGAAGACATTTTTTGATAATTACCTCAATTATTACCAATAAAAAACCAATAATGCAATTTGGATAACTGTGTAGGTACAGATCACAAATTGAGTTTACAGCTTTGAGTGGAATCATGTAACGCTAAAATTGTTGCATTCAATATTTTGTATGGTAGGTACCAACTTTGAAATTTTCGACATTTTAATTCACACCGAACACTAATAGGAAGAGAGAAGCTAGGCGTTGAACGTGACGTGAGTGTAGTAAATGCCTCGGATCGAAGGACAGACGAATTATGGATAGCAAGCTTCATAATTACGTACCTTGAGAGAGTGGAAGAGGGTGACATTGAGGCAAAATTAACGAAAGTCTTCAGAGTGGCGACTTGAGATCTCGTCAAACTGCTAACACGGGATCTACTTCCGCTCCCCCTGTTCGGGTAATATACAAGGTTCGTCACAACATGCAGCATGATGCAAGAAAAGTTAAGGATTTCAGTGGGATTGAGGGAGGGAGAAGGGACATGCCATGTTCAAGAGGAAAATAATTAGGTAGCACAAAAAGCAAAATGGACAACATTGACTCATGTAGTAACTCATTGATCTTAGCTAAATTTCATTAATAGTGCATGGTCCTAGCTCGTATGTGAAATTAACATGAACATTCCAAAGCAAGAAGAGAACCAAGTTAGACGAACAATAATTATTTCCAAACTTAACATAACAATAAAAAGAAATCGGAGTTAATGAAAAACGTTGTCTCTTTCCACGAAAATATTGAGTTACAACGTTGAATCAATTTCAACTGTTATACCATCATCAGTAACAAACAATAACTCGTATAATACTGATGATGGTCTAACAGTTGAAATCGATTTAACGTTGTAACTCAATATTTTCGTGGGAATAGACAACGTTTTTCATTAACTCCGGTTTCTTTTTATTGAAATGGGTTTCCACAACTTCATCGCGAGTGATTTAGTTCGTAACGTAACTTTGTTCATCACCATTTTCCCCAAGTTGTTATAAAATTCTAACAATATAAAACTAATTAGCCTTGTTCAGTTCCTACTGAACCATCACTTCTCTAAACACTACCTGTAATGGTTCTGACTCGAGCAAGGTAGCGGAAATCATAGTTATCATTTTTGGGAGCTGAAAATGTATTTCCCTCTAAAAATCAAAATACGCTGACAAACATCTCGATCAAGAATTCGGTGTTCAAACGTGAAATTCAAGTGTGTGCGTGCGCAGAGGCTGCTATTATCCATCAAAACAGGGCAAAACTGTACTTGTAGGGTACTATTCAGGCCACAAATCGATCAATCCATGAAAACTCCATCGAAATCCGATTGAAACGTTGGAAGAATATGTTTTGCAAGGATTCAAGGATTGTTTTCACGTTTTTACAAGCGCCGTGGCTACCGATGATTCTAGTACATGAGCCACCTCTGAGAAGTGGTTTTGTAAAGCAGATAACTTTTAAATGCAGAACGGCCTTACGAGTTACGACTTACAAGGACTTGCAAGGATTTACTTAGAACTAAAATTGTATAGAATATAATATACGACACAAATACATACAACGAACTTGGTCTGCCACTCAACACCCGGAGGGAACTACTGGCAGACGGTATTAAACAGTGTAGGTACTTTTTACGAAGAAAATGAAACTAAGCGGACTTTTAACATTTTGGGCTTTGAAACTGCTTATCAACGCAGATGGGATCCAAAGGGAGACCAGTCCCCATCTACCTTACAAGTTTGAGTTGAATCGGACCATCAGATCGTAAAAATCTGCATTTCAGGAAATTTGGTAGACAGGGCTAAATATAAGTTAAGCGAGTGGCAAGAATTCAAGGACAGACTCGAAATTATGTTCATGAAGATCTGAAATGTAAAATGCAAAAAGGACAACATTTTGATTTCGAGGCATTGCCAATCACATTTTACGTCGTAGATCCTCCAGAACAAATTTGGTACCGTCTCTATTGATCCATCTGTTTGTGTGTCCGTGAATCTCCTTGTAACACGGATAACTTTGGCTTCCACCATTTTCACCCGATTTCATTGAACTTTCAGGGAATGTGAGTGCAGGTACGTTAAACAAGAGAAGGATAGAGGGAGTGCAGGGGGCGAGAACCGACCCCTGCAGGAAGATAACCATGACGTCTTGCACAAGCACCCAAGGAGCTAATCAGCAAGAGAAAAGTCCATATCACACGAGCAGTTTTCAGTTTTTTTAAAGCTTTTTTTAACTGAAAGTTGAAGAGAAATATGTACAGAAACCTTCAGATCCAGCGCATTCTGGTGGCCACCGGTTTTTTTTAGTAGGAATGGGAAGTCCAACGCTCGACAGCCTTATCTGGTGGCATAAACTGGTTCTTGTGAGAACACCAAAGTTAAGCTTTCAGCGGTGTGGTTGGTACTTGGATCGGTGACCGCCTGCATGGCTGAGACCACATATCTCATTATTTTCACTTCAGGCCATCGGCGATCCCCTCTCTACTCAAGGGGGAGAGGCAACGAGTAGCCATGAGGGACATCATCAGAACAATTCGGATCCTCCCTTTTCAAGATCAAAATAACTACTTCTGTTGCTAATCTTGGAATATTCCGCCCTCTGAGTTATTCTGCCCGTAAATAACATAATAATAATGTGGGACTGGTGCCATGTGGGTGCTGGTGGGATGGTGTGTGGTGGTGCCTTCAACACGATAGGCAATCCTCCAAAACAGTATCAAACACTAACACAAAGTAGTCACAAAGCTGCTGCTGGGGGGAGGGCGCTTCCATTCTATTCCTACTTCCATCTTGTTACCTTTCCAAGGGTTGTCCGCCAACTTTACTTTCAATAAAAAATGGCGTCAAAAAAATTGGAACGTGTTTTAAATCTGTCAGCGGCTTGAAAAAGGCTCCGTCAGAATGCGCACCATGCTAGGGGGGGTTTGGAAAATTTGACATTGGAAAAAAGCTGATTCGTCTTCTTCAACTTCCAGCCAGAAAAAAAGCTGAAAGCCCGCTTGTGTGACATGGCCTTAATGCCCTCTTTCAAAAGTGACGATTTATTGATTGGTCGGAAACCATGATTTATGAGGCTGGATCTGTAGCTAGAACATTGATGAAATCATTGAAGTGTAGCATTAGTGTTAGGTCTCTTTTCCGAGAGAGTGACTCTCATGATTAGGCCCTCATGCCTGGAGGGGGCTCAAAGCACCACAACTTTCTAAGCAGCTAGAGCTTTCAAAGTCACTACAGTCCACCATGCCCTCAGCACTCTCATGGAAGATCATATCAATCAGATGAATGGTTGCGTCTACCGAAGCATAGAAGTTGATTTCTACGAACATCGATTGTCCACAATCCAATAATCTAATTCCACTCAATCTTGGTGGCTAGGTTCTTGTCCATATTAAAGTGATGCTGAAGAGGCAGTACTCCAGTAGAATCCAGACAAGACAAGATAAGGTTTGGTTGGTATTCCCAATAATGGGGCCCATCAATGGGACACTTCCATGGAGTTATTCTTTTCGATTTTAGCATATTTTATCAGGTGAGAGTGTCATAGTTATACAACCAAAGAGGAACTCCCCACTGATTTGTATTATTTCAACCTACCTATTCGACCATACCTAGCATAAATAGGTCTAACCCGGCTCTCAACATTAGGTTCACAACAAAACAAGTCAAAATACGACAAATGAGGTGACCCAAACTGATCAACAACCTTGTTAGTGATGATAACAGTCATGCAGTATGACTTAATGAGCGATTTTCGAAGAAGTGAAAATTCTTCTGGGTTTACCCCAGAGAATGCGCCAAAATTGAAGGACCTTGCATTCATATTTCAAAGAAAATTAATATCATTGACAGTTTGGCGCAAATTTGGATTTTTGTAGACCATTAAATTTAAATAAAAGTTTAAAAAGGTTAAATACTAGTAGGTACAGGCCTACATAAATATTATTATACTGGCGGCAAGATTTCCAAGTTGAATTCAACAATTACCTATTCAAGATTCAATTCTAAATTCGATCAGATGAGATCGCGACGAACAGCTGACGTCAGGCAGAATCACATAGTTCGGTCTCTCAACTTCCAACCATCACAAAGTTCAGATTTAAGTAAGAGTAGGTACCCCAAGTGCTTTCCTAAATGCATGATGACTATTTATTATCCTGTTAATAGTTACAACGTGTTCGGTAATCATTGAATACCCCTAACTTCTGGTCAGGGACTCTCCGCTGATGGAATTTGGGATGTAGGATTCCAGTGGGTTAAGAAATGAGATGTTTTTTTTTTTCAAAAGACTTCAGTTCAGTTACTGTGAAAAGTACCTAAGATGAGTGTGATATATTACGTAATGTAAGAAAGGAAACAAAATACGAAATTATCGAATGTTGAAAAAGCGAGGGAGCAAACCCAACAAGAGCTAAGTGTGGGAGAGCGTGCGTAGAGGTTGTAAGATTATAATAGTTTCCATAGTGATCCATTTCTTCTCTGTTGTCTTCCCCCCACTCATTTCCGCTAACGAACTATCATTCATTAACACTGCCATCTTATTATTTCACTACCTACATCATCATTCAGTGGTTTTTACCTTATCTCTAAACTCTGTTTTACCATGGATGCTACGGATTTCTTTCAATCCAACCCAGAAGGCTGTGAAGACCCTCTTCAAAACTCGCAATATCTATTTGCATCTCCAATTTAGCGTAACATTTTCCCGAAGAACAGACAAGATTTTCATTACCACAAAGGAAGATGATTTGAAACGAAAAATTATCGAAAGAGATTGAAATACCGTTTTGAACCTTTGATAGGTAGCTGATCCAGATTCAATGATGATTCTTGCCACTGACGACCAACCTGACTTCAACGGTTATTTCAAATGCGTATATGAAGAAGCAGATAAAGTTAACAGCAGCAATTGCTGACATAATCATAATAGTGTGTCCCAGATTACGAAGGCCACCACTTTAACTTCCTTAATAAATGGGATAGAGTAAAATTCCAAATGCTAAACATTTATTTTTTCTTGTAGATCTCAAATAAAACATTTTTGTGCACGTGCAAAACGTGAGCAGTGCGCACTAACTTTGTTATTTGAAAGGGGACCCCCCATTTTTTATTTATTGCAGATTCGGATTCTACGCAAAATTTCATAAACATTTGACGCAACCCTACTACCGGTAAGCGCTGAAAATAGCTCAACTGTGAAATTGTGCAAAAATCTGATTTTCGGGAACCTAGGGGTGGCACATGAAATTTCATTTTTTTTCGGCGCTGAATCTCGTGGTGATATCAGTATTTTTATTTGACTTGATTAATACAGGTTTTAGGCTGTAATCTCGGTTTAATCAAGTCAAATAAAAAAACTAATATCACTACGTGTTTCAGCGTCGAAAAATAATGAAATTTCCTGTGCCACACCCTAGCTTCCCGAAAATCAGATTTTTGCACAATTTCACGGTTGAGCGATTTTCAGCGCTTGCCAGTCGGGTTGCACGCCGTAAAAAAAATCGATTGAGGTGTCAAATGTTTATGAAATTTTGCGTAGAATTCAATGTGCAATAAAAAAAATGGGGGTTTCCCTTTCAAATAACAAAGCTAGTACGCACTGCGCACGTGCGCAAAATTGTCTTATTTGAGATCTAAAGAAAAAAATGAGAGGAGTTACCATTTGGAATACTCCTTTAACCTATTTAAGGAAGTTGAGGGGGTGGTCTTCGTTATCTGGGACACCCTGTATACCTACCTCCAACAGAAATAAAAATTCAATCTAGGAAACTTTATTATGGACTTGCGTGGAGATATTTTTCATTCATCCAACATTAGGTTTGTTCGCAGTGAATTTTGATTGTTTCTGACTGTTTATAGTATCCACGCTGGTCCTTTCGCAGCGTCCTGCAAACCGGTTTGAACCTAGTTGTGGATCACTAGTTCGGTCAGAAGAATTTTCGCTTGCAGCCTCTGACGGTTTGGAAATAGATGTTGGTCGCTCATGCGCACTTTACTAGTTATCATTTGGTTTGTAAACGGTTTGTAAACCACTTCCAACCACTTGTAAATGACACTGCCAACAAACCTATTGTTGAACCCATTGCCATAGCTTTTCATCCGGAAATTCGCAAAATCCTATGTGATCATTTGATTTTCTTTGATTATGAGGTATGAAGTGAAAATGGTTTATCATACGACGAATGTTACATTTTGGAATTAAAACTAAGGATTTGAACGTCCAACGGGCTTGCTCTCTCTCTCTAAATGATGTCATTCTTGATTATCAATTAATTTACAAAAATAAATAGGGTTTTGCGTAGGTGAGTATAATAGGGAACTCAGGAGGACTGACACATTCTTATAGGAGATAATATTCCTACTGCAGGAAAAGCATAGAATATTTATACAAGACGTCTTGCTATTTACAAATAATATCATGGAATTGAGTTGTATTTTGAGTGGTATTTAATCGTAATTCACTTTTTTATTATTATTTTGTTTATTGGATTTGAGTTATTTAGGTTGGTAAATTAAAAAGCAACGGTAAAAACGAAACCTTAAAATTTTGAGGGCACTCGGCATGCAATCCAGAGCATTATGAACACCACGCTAATATTCCGTTCAACAAAGTTTCAAAAGTCAAATATCATAATAATACTTCACACCAAACGTTCCAATTGAAAATATCAACTTCTCCAATTATACGAATACCTACCAAACAGCTATGAAATCCCCAAAACGTCATGCAGTAATTTTCACAAGGAGCAGAAACCACTAAGTACCTATTTTAGGGGCCAGAAAATGGAGGTTCAGTAACTTAATTTAGACCTGAACCTATACTGACAGCGCTTGGAGCCCCTGCGATTCAATGAGGTTATGTTAAATATTACACATGTAAAAATCGTGCAAGTACATACTCCGTCGATCCAAAACTCGTTCCAGACAGTCTGTTGCTCTTGTCAAGATCGTTGTTATGCGCAATAGAGTTTCCCTGTCTTCTCACTGCGACGGATTCATACTTGATATCACAGCTCTGAAAAGCAAAAATAATCCTTCCAGGTTGAATGTGGCATGGCCAATCCCAGTGATTTTTTCCAAATTTGCTTTTTGCACCCTCAAAAACTCCCTTGTGCCAACTACCAATACGAAATGGGCGGAAATTGTGACGTAGTAAATTCTAGGAACTGAGTCTCTCCAGGTGAGGGCAGGTGGGATTTTCTCTCACCGGATACCCCTCATATCATATTACATCTTTTTGGAGAGCTCTCTGAGAACTTTGAATTGAAAAATTAAGAAATAAGCAATGGCGGAGGCCATTACATGTACATGTAAGTTAGAATAAAATGAAAACAGTGTAATATTGTAATTGTGAGATATTTTTGGTTTCCTCACCTTGACACCATAATGGCTGGTGACGTGTGCTTGCAGAGAAGCGAAAGAGGTTTCAAGGCTTGCTTGGAAAGGCTGTAGAGACGGGTCCGTAGCTGCATGATCTCCATGCAACTTAATGCCAACTTCCAGAAGCGGGATTTGGTAAGCGATCAGCTCCTTCAGTTTGTCTGTTAGAGCCTTGTCGTTAGGGTTCTTCTCCAAATATTCCGGAGTGAAGAAGGCCTTTTCAGGGAAAAACGAGAAGACATAATATACCATATATACAGTAACCAGTGAAAGTCAACGTCGGATCAACTATTTTTAGTACCTAAATAATATGAATACTAGATGTACACGGCGATTAAGTAATTAACTACTGTATGATGAGTAAAAAAAGTTTTAGTGATTTTTACTCTCCCCAGCCCTCCTGAATAGTGAAAAGAATATTGTAATTGGCAGAAAATCTATTTTCTACAAGTTTTGGACAAATGTCTATATGTCCGCATGCCTGTGCATGACCACGATTGCAACGCCTGAGACAATTTTGATTGCGAAGCTTGGTTTCTACTTGTATAAGAATCAACCAGCAATAATTTTTTTTCAGCTCTCCAGATTAATTTTTTGGGTAAGAAACAAAGCAAAATAGGTGAAAACATCTGGTGCGAGGCTTCACGTTACTTTCCTCAGACGTATTCAGTTGTATGGTGGCTCATCTCAAAGTAGTATCTTATACAATTTTTTTTAAAAAGTTCAGATCTGGCAGGCTACCTAGTCTTCTATTCGTTGGGGCTAACCTAAGTGTGAGTATGTATGGCTGCTGAATTCTAAAGCCACAAATTGAAAAGATCTCATACCTTTTCGTAATTGGTGATTCCACCCATCACAGCAGGATCGACGTACCCCTTGATTTTCATACTCAACGGCCTCAAATCCAGAGAAGGATTGTTCCTTTGGTCTAAAATAAGTTCTCTCAGGGAACTAAAAACATACAATAACTTATTAGTTATTTAGATAATCGAAGGACAACGACAAAACGTATTTGATCGAAAGCATTGTATCAACTCACTCATTGGCGGCTTGCATTGTTTCAATAGCATTAGCCAGAGGAGATAGCAAATAAGTTTCTGTAGATGTGACAGGGAACCATCGCAAAATGCCTGGCAGAGAGTGGCTGGTCACCATCACGCTTCTCTCAATCCATAAATTTGCGAACTCATTTTCCTCTCCTGATGCTGGATCTTTACGGAATGGGCGAGAGTATCGAAACTTCTGAACATGATTCGTCCTAGAGGAAAAAGGTTTTTTTAAAAATACAAATCCTAAGTGTACATTGATAATACTAAGTTTAATATAATTACTATTAATAATTGTGACACAAATGAACAAACTATTAATACTACGGTAGTTCCAAGAAAAGTTATGACTGTTGTAGCTGCCTCTGGTAGCTGCGAATTGAACCTAGTTTAAAAACCATTTTTTAAATGTGCACAAAATTTAAAAAATAATTCAAAAATTTGAATTTGGCGGGAGCCTGCATTTTTTCATCTCAGGCATGTTGCCCAACCTGTGTCCGCTCCTCGTCTTGTCTTACCATCTCACCCCAACGACATCGGTGTCTTTGGTTTTGAAGTATAGAGAGCGAAAGAAACTTTACTTAGGTATGCTATTTTACGCAACCAGGCTTGTGGCAGAATCAGTAACTGCACCTGAATGATTGAGGAAACTCACTGCAGTATGTTAGCCGCAATGTCTGTTTTCATTGAAGATTATGCAGACAATGCACAATTGATTTTTCAAAAAACGAATAAATATAAACAATATAATGAGAATATCAAGCACAATACAAACTGAGGTACCTTATTATTCACAATTCAAATTGCGTTCCACAGATAAATAAACGAGGAGGCGCAGGGTGGCCACTTGTATGGAAGTGCGTACTCACGGTACAAAGGAAAAGGGAGAAAATGAAGGTAAATTTCGTTAGTGTTTCTGCTGCTTTGAACGCTAATAATGTTTCTTTCCATTGTCGGAAAACTGTAACTGACTAATGTGTTATATGTGGCGTCAGTAATTCAATTGCTGTTTTGAGAATCAGATGCCATTATCAGGTCATACGCGTAGGTATTTGCCAACTCTAAAATTTTAAATGTGAAAAAGTGAATCACTACAAAAACAGGTACTTAGGTATGTAATTTGGAACGGGCATCGATTTTTCATTTTTTTCTGGAAGGTAATGGCTTAAAAGAATCAATAAAGAAGTCGTGAGACCAAATAAAATTGGTTAAGTAGGAAATCAGGAAATCGGACGTGACAATGAGCAATAAAATAAACCAAAACATTCTACTTACCGATGGTATTTGAGAACCTGGGAATTAGCAGAATGACCTAGCGCACGTCGTTTCTCTTCACTCATGATTGGTTCAACTTTGAAAACTTGGATATCTTCATAAGAAGTCAAGGAAATTGAGTAATTAGAAACATTTCAAACAGTGTTGTCCAATTTTAACGAATTCAATTGGGTTGAGTTCCATAATGTGTTCTGAAAATTACTTTTTATGAAATTTAAATAAAATAAATCCTGATTTCAGAGCAGGCAGGTAGGTTACCTGGTTTATTGAAATGCACTATGCCGTTCACCAGAAAATAGCCTGATATTTTGAGACAACAATAAACGTTGGATCAACGACCACATAGTTTTTTTTTACATTTATCCTTATAAGACCCTCTTCTTAGGAGGGTCTATCGGCTAGATAATTATGCTGTGATTCGTAGTGCCTGGCGTCTACTACTTTTTGTTTACACTAGAGTGCGAGCGAATGGTTTTATAATAGAAGTGTAAAGGATACATTGTTTATCTGATTTTGTGATGTCTTCTCCAGGGGGTGTAGCGGTATTTATAAGTTCTGCTTTAGGTAGCTGGTTAAGAGTCCGAGTGACGAATTCGGCCAGCCATTCATACTCCTTGCCTCTATATATAAAAACCTGTAACAGGATGATAACCCAATTCACAGTAACAGCTATTCATCAGTAACAATTGGGAACAGACGTAATTTTTGAAAGTTTTGTTTTGGGAATTACAAAGATTAAATTAATAGTTCGATGCTGTCTTGATTGGTTCTGAAAGGCACTTTGCCATCTAATTACAAGGCGTCATCTGATTGATAGATCTAGACCGGGTGATATGGATCATCTGCCACTCGTAACTTAACTGAAACTTCAGACAAATAACTTCCTGAATAGTGTGTTCGGTTATTCTAGGATAAACTGTTATATAACAGAATATAAGTCAGGAATAGAATATGCCAGTAGGTGCGTACTTAATCAGATTCCATCAAACGTTAGAAGAGCGAACACAGATTTCATAGGTACCTACCTACTCTGGTGGCTGAAGGCGTAGTTTGGCTGGGCAAAATTGACGTTATGGCAAACCGCCAAACTTTCATAACTGTTTCAAAAAATATTTATCGTCACGGTAACCATTATTAGTAGATGATACGATCATGGTCATTATCAAGTACATGCTGTCCAGCCACGATAGGATGGCAGGGCAAGGCGTCCCCGCTGCCAAACCAGAGGACAGGGGGGGGGGGGTTACTGCTTCCCTTTTTACACTGCTTTCGGCTCCAACTTGTTAAGCTACTTGGAGCGATGAGATGAATTAGTGTGAAGTCAGAATCAAAAGTCAAACTAGTTCTAAAAAGGTAGTAGCAGGCTTTAAGACTCAATTCTCCCTATTTTGGTAGGCCCTGCCATCCAAACGCGGCAGGAAAGCACCTACCTCCTTTTGAATATCACGATGTAGGTAGGTGTTAGTGCAAGTTTCGTATCACGTCTATTCCCCAATACTACAATATATGTACCTACTAAAATAGTAGGATCAAACTAGCTTGCGTAGCAAGCGCAGTTTGATCAATACAGTATGAAGTTCGCTAAGGTTAGTAAGAAAACTTGTAGAACTCTGATTTGAGGTACTCAACACCATGTTTGAAACCCCTACGGGGAAAAATTCCGTAGAGAAACCATCAGATCTACGGAAATCTAGCTGGGGAACACACTGAACCTCCAGGCGTCAATTAATACATTCCTTGTGATGATAAAACGTATCGCTCAGTATTACATGACATAATTTATGCTTACTTTGTTTTGCATGAAAGGCGGGAAACCTCGTCCATAATAACCAACTCTGAAGTACTCTGGCTCAGGTCTGGCTTTCGTCAAAATTTTATCGTAATATTCGGCCATATTCCTCAAAAGTTTACTCAGTCGTTTGAGATCATAAGTTTGTTCCTCGTACTGCTGAACCAACTCTTTGCAAGCTTCGACTGCACACTCCCACATCTGTAAACAACGAATGAGTGGTAGCCGAATATTAAAAATATTAGATTCTTCAAAAAAATAGTAAACTACAGTCTACAAATGGACAAAATTATTTGAGGTCCACTAAAAAAATAACGCTTTCAGTAGTAGGTAAACCATATAATTACTTCCTAACTAGAACCAAAAGATTAAGGGAAAGTATTGCAATCGGCCTGAAATAACATTTAAGAAACAACCTGGAAATTAGTTAATTTTCGAACTTGAACCATCTTTGCGAACTTGAACCATCTATATGTTCAGTGTTCAGCTCTCAACTCCACCGAAGGTAGCAGAATCTTTGTTTTTAATTTTTTGTGGTAAAAATGTTGTAACCTTTCAAATCAAAATGTCCACTCGCATTTCAAGTTTTAGACCTTTCCAAACAAATTTGGTTCTAGGTATGCCTGTCTGTCCGCAAATCCTTGCAACTAGCATTACTTCCTAAGTTTTCATCCGATTTTGATTACATTTTCCGGGATTGTGCAGGTTCGGTTGGGATCCAGATGGTCCCCTGTCAGCCCTGTCAGTTTGTGCAGCCCCTAGGCATTTACAAACGTGAATTTCCACACCTACTTGGTAGACGTTTTCTCCTGTACTACATCCATCAGGATTTGGTTATAACCGTTGGCACCATCCGCCATTCGAGAAGCCTATTAACTATAAATTCGTGGTTAGTATCTCCAAATCCTACGTCAAAACATCCGCAAGTTTTAAGGAACCAAGTAATCCTCATAATGATCCTAGTTCTACTCTGGGCAAACGCGGGAAAATGTGACTCAAGTTGGTTTTGGAAAAACAAATCAATCAATGGAAATTCAATGGGTCTTCAATTCTTACTCTTGTAACCTTGTAACATAGTGACCAGGTAACTGTTACCAGATCACATGTTACTTCTCGATGCCACCCCCCACCTACCTGGGGCTACGTGAAGCAATCCTTCCCAGGACTTTTCCTAGTTCACATTGGGACAACAATCATGTAAAGCGATTTGATATCAAAATAGCTAACCATCCCCTTACCCTTGCGGTTCAATCCTTAAAATAGGTACTTCTACCATTGTAACCATCCCCAAGAATCCGAGCCTACCAACTTGTGATATAATAAACTATACCATAGGTATTTATTGTGTCTCCTCACAAACATCACCTCTTCCAGATCTGTATCTGATAGGTAGGTATAATTGAGACAGCACGTTTAAATATTTATATCATATATTTCAATTATCAGAACGAATAGGTATTCATTCTGTAAGAATCCGTTGAGGTGAGATAGGTCACCTCACATGGTAGCAGATTGACAAAATCCATATTTTTCAGTCCTAAACCGTCTATAAAAAAAAGAAAGAACGACGAATAATCGGGCCCAGCACAATCAAGGTGGCAGGAATAAATTGAACTATAACCGGTGATAAAACACCAAAAGACGCCAGGGCTTTGTCTCACTACGCTGGAGAGCTATAGTTCAAGGACAAATAAACAAATCCACGTCCAAATTCTGTCCACCAATCAGGAGAGAGGCTATGTCATCAGATACCTCTCCCTTCCTAAAATTTGAGGAAGCTCTTTAAATCAACCAATCCTTAAAATAGGTACTTCTACCATTTTAACCATCTCCTAGAATCCAAGCCTAACAAGTTGTGATATAATAAACTAATACCATACGTATTTATTGTGCCTCCTCATAAACACCACATCTTCCAGATCTGTATCTGATAGGTTGGTATAATTGAGACAGCATGTTTAAATATTTATATCATAATATATTTCAATTATCAGAACGAATAGGTATTCATTCTGCAAGAATCCGTTGAGGTGAGATAAGTCACCTCACACTCTGAAACCAAAAATCCAGCCAAAAGCCAACTTTAATCGTAGCATTTTTTTCCTTCGAAAATTCGCTCAAAGATATTTTTACTAACCTTCCCGCGATCGAAATATTCAATGATGCTCTCATACAATGTTTCTTTCAGCTGTCGATGGGTGGTGCAATGAGTGAATTTAGTACCCCTCAACAGAGAAGAGAGCGGTGTGTCGGACCAACTGAGGAGCTTGCGAGTGCTGTATAGTTTGAGGGTGAAGGCAGCTTCAGTGTAGTTATCACACTCCAAATGTAGGTCGCACAGTTTGTGCAAGTATCGTATGTACATCTCTTTGCGATTGATTCCATAATAGAAGTCCTGAAATGAATCCATGGAATCTTCAGATAACACGAAATATTTACAGTGGGTTGAGGGTGGAAGCAATATTATACGCCATTCTTTCAAGTAAGTAGATTCATTCACCAGTATCCACCTACTGTTGAGTGATGGCTGGCCCTAAATGTAGACATCCCTTGCTTGCAATTTTACATTTTCTAACAAAACAAATGAACTACCTATAATTCTCTCTTCGCAATTTACTTGAGCTAAAGAAGACCAAGACCTTATAGCTAGACCAGCACAGAGTACTACCACAGATACCTATTTTATTAAACCAAGAACCTTAAATAAGTGGGCCAGCCCACACTTGAAAAAAATCAATTGCTCACCAAGATTTCCTGAAGAGGTGACAAATGCGGAACATGTCGGAATGAGAACAATATATCTGCTTACCAATAATTGCTTCCACCCTCAACCCACCATAAATATCAAAACTGGCCACCCGAAAGCACACAGAATATTGTAATTTTAATCAAAATCGGAGAGCACCACTTCTAATAAGCTGATAAATTCGTGAAAAAACTAAATTGTATTGAAATAAATTAGGAATTGTAACTCGCTTTGTTTCATTTTTCTCAACGGAGTTTAGAAAAAAAAGAACCCTCAGAATTCAATTTTTTACAGTTCAAGGTAGTACAACAACACTGCAAATTATTACATAATGGTCACTCATCTGCAAAGCTGACAGACGAGACAATAGAGAGTTTTCGCATGCCACTAACGGGCGACGTGGAACCTCCTCACAGAGCCCCGGGGCCCGTGACCTTGAGGAGACCTTAGTAACGGGTGACGGTGAAATTGCTCTTTTAACGTCACCCGTTTGAGACTCCCGGATCATGGGGTCACTTTTCCCTGTACAATGACAGGCTACCTCCTTATCAGCCCCCCCCCCCCCCCCCCCCCCCCCCCCCCCCCCCCCCCCCCTCCAGGAGGCAGTTAGCATCGTCGTTTGCTTGCTCTAGGGTATCATCCCGAGCCTCCTTCACTAAAGTCACCCGTTGGCTTGCGAAAACTCTAAAATATTATAACCCCAACACACGTTCTAGTAACTGACAACTATTTTGAGACCTGAGATTTGCATGAGTAGGACTTTTGCATTTAAGACCGAAAAATCTGATCCATTGCCCAGAGATTCAGAATTTTACCTGCCATAACGACCTTCAGCAACCAAGGAAAGCTTATCAACGCAACAAGAAAGTCAATTAGCTTAAAACGAAATATACCGCGTTGTTTGAACTATACAGCTGTTCTTTGAATGGATATTGAGACACAGCTGGAATATTCGACTTTATTCGAATAGCTGGAACAGACCTCAGGCTTTTAAACCGACTAGTTCGAAATCTCAACACTTCCCATGGTACCAAACTAAGCACATTGCCGCACATGGTGGATTATGGCACGCGGACGGATTTTTCCTAATTCGATTCTAGGATTCAACGTATCTTGAAGCATAATACTTCACTTAAGCCTAGCACTTTGGGAACTAGGTTTTCTAAAATAATGATACTCGGTATGCAAGTAGATCCCAATCGGTGGACTACTGTTGAAATATAGGTACATAAAAATTACTCACGAGCAGGTTGACAGTGCAGCTCATTTTGTGTTCTTTATTTTCGTCTCGTATTATACTTCTATACTCTAGGAGCCTTTCCATCAACCCGACAACGATCCCTACAAACCTTTGACCTGCAAATAAAAAGGTTTACAGAATATAAATAACTACATATTTTGTGAACTTGTTAATTACACTACATATACATATTCAACATACCTAGTATTTCCAATAGCTATACGAGATGATTACAGTGCACCAACCTTGATCACGTAGAGTTGAATGGTATTCACATTCACCGCTGACAAGTTTTTGAAAAAGTTCTTTATAATGTACATCGCCACGACCTCCTTCCACTAAGTTATCAAGTTTTGAGATCATTTCGTTTTCAAACTGTAAATCAAACCACAGTTTGTAGCAACAACTGCTTGTTTATTTTGGTAATTGAAATACATGAATGATGAAAATACAAGAAACATCAATAAGATATTTCTTAATACTATTTTTGTTTCACTCACCACTGAAAAACATGTACGTAAATTCAGGATGCGAAAGTTTCAGTCATGCATTGGGTATGATAAGACAAGACGAGCAAAAGTTGAAAGAAACATCCATTGTATGTATTGAAGTATTGACTTCTCTTTTGCATTGATAATTTATCGGAAAATTGAAGTAGTTCGTAGAAATAACCATTATTCAAGATGAAGGCTCTAAACATCAACTTTGATAATTTAATTATACTCAAAGTTCCCGTGATTCTTTTCAAATGGCAAAAGTTAAGAACAATATTTTGCTAAAATAATATGATAAATTACGTGAAAATTCGGAGGTAGACCTCCATTACGGGCGTCTGTTGGACTCTATGAAACAAACTTGAATATTTTGAATATTGTGGCTAAATTAACTTACCTCGAACAGGTCGAAAGATAAGCAATTGGAAGATTAGGCTATCTCGATTTTGTTTTTATTATTATTCAAGGTAACAACATTTGAAAGTAAGCTAATGTATTATTATTTATACATAAATTGAATATAGCTGCGAGGACTATGCATACAAGGGGTCGATAGGAGGGGGGTTACAAAAACGGCATGTTTGATATGGTTGCACTTGTTTTATGACACGCAAATTCCGATCAAACCACGTTCAGAGCTCTATTTACCTATCCCAGGGTGGATACCACAATTAATGAGATCTAGACTGCAGGAAAACTGCATCACGACGAAGCAATCGTCAGACGATGCTCACGGGCTGATTGTGAACACCGCTATTCAAACATTTCTCGGGAAAACATCCAATGTGGCTGTAATTGGAGAGGATATTGACATCTCAGTGACTCTTTTCGCAAATACTCCACCTATTCATGAAACCTGGAAGAGAAAAAGTGGAAACTCATATACATATATTTATGTATATTTGGGTACCTACTCTACTCACCAAATGCGCACAAGTTGGGAATGAACGAAATAATGTTTCTGCAGCCTTTCAATGGTTGCGATTAAACAACACGGCTACATTCCGGAAAATAAAGCAAGAATTTATAAAACTTTACCAACAATCTACAATACAAAATACTCACATCCGAAGTGCCACAACCACTCCTCCTCGCATGCGGAAGTTGAGAAAGCTGGATAGTTATGAATGTTAAAATGGAATGTTTAGCTCAAGTTTTCACCGAAGTTTTATATCACTAAAAGAAATGTTGGACTATCAGGAAAATGTTTAAACAGTGTGCCTGTTACATGTACTGCAAAAATCACTCCCAAGAATCCTCTTGGTGCTACATATCGGATCTTTGGTGAAGACTGGAACTAAACAGTTTGTCTCCTAACCTCATAGCTCTTGTTGGTTTCATAACCAGAGCTGTACCTGATGATACATGTGGGAAAATGAATGTTGCTTAGGCTTTGTGGATGTGTAGGGAGATCACGTCTGATACTTGCTGTTGATTTAACAAATTGATATAAACTAAATTGGGAAGATCTCTCTTGCTGGGACGCCGTACAATTTCAGCATGCATAACTATCCAGCTTTATCATCTTTAGCATGCGAGGAGGGGTTGTGGCACCTCGAATGTATAAGTACAACGTATTGCAAAGTGTTCGTAAAGTTTTATAAATTCTTGCTTTCTTCTTCGGAATGTAGCCATTGTAAAATTGCAACAATTGAAAGGATGCAGGAACATAATTTCGTTCAGTCCCAACTGGTAGAGTAGGTACCCAAATATATATGTATATGGGTTTCTTCGAGGTTTCATGAATAGGTGGAGTATTTGCGACAAGAGTCACTAAGATGTCAATACCCTCCCAATTACAGCCACATTGGATGTTTTCCTGAGGAATGTTTGAACAGCAGTGTTCACAACCAGCTTGCTTCGTCGTAATGCAGTTTTCCTGGAGTCGAGAGTCATTAAAAAATTGTGGTATCCACCCAGGGATAGGTAAATAGAGCTCTGAGTGTGGTTTTATTAGAATTTGCGTGTAATAAAACAAGTACAACCATATCAACCATGCCATTTTTTTGTCCGCACCGTTTTTGAGTTTTGGGTCATAAACTGAAATAAGGGACCTTCAAACCCCCTCCACCCATTAAGCGGAAGGGTTAGGGGTGGCAACTCTGATTATGTTTACCTTGTAACTACCCCCAACACATTCCTGAAGAGAAAAATTCTTCCCCCTTCAATGTTGTCTACAACTCTTCCATTTACAGGACTAATTATCACTACCCTACAGTTTGTTTGCTTGTGATATTTTTATTATACTATGATACTTCCGAAAAAAGGTATGACTGTTGCAGCTGGCTTTTGGTAGCTGCGAATCAAACATATTTCAAAGAACTTTCTTAAATGTGCACAAAATTTAAAAAGGAATTCAAACATTTAAATTCTGCAGGAGCCTACATTCTCTCTTCTCCATCATGTTGCCCAACCTGCTCCCCTTCCTCAACATGACCACCATCCCGAACGTCTGCCATTGGTATTTTCCATTTATATTTCGGTTAGGCGCAAGACGGATCGTTCCAGTTGTCTGACCTTTTGTTCCAACTACAATTTCATTTTCTTTAGTTTTTTTCGAGTGCTCAATAACCTTCTATCGTGTTCTACGCGTTTTTGAAGAAGTGTGATCGGGAGTAGTGATTTTTTCCGGTCGGTACGTAAGTTTAAAAGGAGGGGGTCCAACAGACGCGTCTTTTTGTGTTCTCGGTCGACCAACGATAGCAGAGTTGAAACGGAGTTATAGAAAACCACTGGAGGGTTTGTCAGGAAAACTACTCAAAAGAGTAATTATTTTTTAAGAGTACATTTTTATAGTTATGCATTGCACCTCGCAATGCAGAACGATAGTTTGTAGTCATAAATGGTTTATGTCGTACAGATGATCATGGAATTCTATCGGCATCACACTGTCGATTTTATCAATGAACATTAGTAAGTCTCACCTCATGGAAATGCGCCTTTACACTCGCTGAATCCCTCTTTCCATCAGTTTCTTTGTATGAATAGAATTCACACTGCATCATATCGAAGAAAATTGGGATAGTGCGTTCCCGAAGTTCATTCTCAGGTATCAGAGTCATTTCTAGAAATGGACCGACCAATCCAGGAATGAAATGTTTCTTGTGTTTCCCTGAAAAGTCCGTACAATGACATCAGAACATAGGTACCAATTAATTTAACAATAACTGAATGTATTAGAAAAGTTGGTAGGGAGTGGATGAGAGTTCGCCAAACGATATCATCTCTCTCTCTCTCTCTCTCTCTCTCTCTCTCTCTCT
>JAEMON010000005.1:5520252-5532420 GCA_030264115.1 Lygus lineolaris
CAGATGGGAGCCGCCCTAGTGGTTCACCTCTCAAACAGCACGAAATAAAAATGTTGTGAAATGTAACATCCCAGAGTTCCGCAGCACTGCCACGTGGATACTATAATTGAAAAACCACACTAGTCTTATATTATTACGTTAGCATTTTTCTCAATCGAGTTCTTCTACTTTGTAAACTAAATAGTTGGACGACCCACTAAAACTAAGACCCTGCCAAAATAAATGAGTGCCAATCAACATCAACTTAACAATATTAGTGTAGGTACATTAAAAGAAGAATACCTAATTGGTACCTACTAGATTATTGAGAAATAAACGAACTTGTAAATATAATCTACCTGTACATGGGAAAAAATTGGAGATTTGAGTTAAAAGTTGCTTCTTGGGCAGACTAGGTTCAGCTTAATAATTGAACAGCAGTGCTGCTTGGCGATTGGCTGGGTTGTGACGATTAGGGTTATTAGCTAACCCGAATATAAGCCACGAATATAGTCAATCACCGCGCATTTACCGCACGACTTCAGCACCTAGTTTTTCACTTTTTTCCTATCAATTTTCAAACGTCTTTCAAAATTATTAAGAAATGCATACATTTTAAATTCCACGCTATTTTAGTACATAAATATTTCAACATAATTTTAGGGAAAATAAGTTTCACAAACCATGATAATTGCCCATTCTATTAGAACCATATGGAGATCAAATCAACAACAAAATAAATAAATAAATCATGCAAGTTCCTTCCGTGTTGCAAAAACAACATGTACTAAAGAACGGAAAGAAAACGAAACATACCTACTCCCAAAAATATTGCAGTCTATACAAACAAACAAATGAAAAAAAGACGTAGATAGAGAAATCTAATTGGGACACCGCCCTCCTTTCTGTGGAAGGAACACAATGTGAACATAATGATTCTGCTATCTTGGTAGACTCGGAGGCATAAATTATTAAGCATCTTTCTACTAACTACAAGTGGGAACAACTAATATAGCAAGTAGCTAGCTACTTCTAAGTTCAAGACCACAGCAACCAGCCAAAACTATAGAAGCTGATAATGAAGCGTGAGTTTCACGCACATGCAACTAATGATTTTGAAACACTGACATGTCGGGAAGATTCTAAGCTCCCAGTAATATGCTGCATTATCGATTGGTTACCTGCATTCAAGTTGAAGATATTCTCTCTCCCTCGCTCATTATCATTATCGTGATTGATGAGTAATTCTAAATTCTAAATAAGTGTACATGTATTTTTCAATAACGTGTCAACATGAAAACAAGATTGAGGTGATGTTACGAACAGATTAGCAAATCAGATTAGAGACAATCGCTGGGGATGATGAAAAGTTGAGTCGTTAGATTTTTAAAGATGACCAAAGAGTAGAAGTTGGAAATATTCACGGTTTAAGAACTCAAATAGTTCTAATTGCATTTTCCATTGCTCAATTTAGAGCCCATGTACAGGAGTTGACTTGCACTCCCAAGGAAAATGAGGGAGGATGCAGGGATGAGCTATTCTTGAGGAGAGGCCAAAATGGACTGGCAGCGTTTGGTTGGATGCATTCGATTCCCTGGGTATTGATTACATGTGTGATTGTGATGATGTCGTTCAGAAATGGAATCGATTACTTACATTTATCAATGACCTGGTAATCAACCACAACCACTCACTAGTGAGAGATTACTACTTTGAACAATCAGTAATCCTGAGGCTCTGATAACTGATTACGAAAAAGTACTCAGAGGCCGGGTACTGATTCCAAGAGGAATTAAACGTCTTTTGTTATTCATTCCAAAAAGTAATCTGTATTGATATATCACGTCTATAGACGTTTGAAAAATGACTTGATTCCTTGAAATCAGTGAAGAGCTTACTTTGATTCCTAGTAATCAGTAATCAGATTCTTTGAGATTATAGGAGGCTTCGGGCCATTCACCATGACAAAACTCCTCTAATGAGGGAGGGGAGAAGTGTGAAATGACCAGGAAGAAATATTTCATATCATTTATGTTTCTTAATTACCTAGGTACTACACCCACATTATAAATAGTTTTAAAAACTGAATACTAGTTCAGTTTTGTACAGGAAAGCGAGTTTTTAGTTAGCTCCTCGAAAAATATTTGAAGAGCTATTTATAAGTAAGCAAGAACTTCTTCTCGTAACGAGGAGTTCTTGTTTGTTACTGATGATGACATCCTCCGTCGAAATCGATTTAACTTTGTAACTCATTACTTTCGTGGAAATGGACAAGGTGTTCATTTACTATTTTTAAAGTTCAACTTCCTGGGTATAACGTTCCTACCTAGAAATAATGCAAGTGGATAAGCTCGGGGATCGGCCAGGGATATCACTCGCCTTTCGCTCACTCATCCCATGTGCTTGGGCACAACAACAAACTGCCAACCTCACTTTGAGTAGGTACCTCCTACTTGGTGTAAGTACTCCTACTTCCTTGCAGTGATCATCAAACTACACCTACCTATCTTTGTGAGTTCAATCATGGTGATGGTGAACATTTTACAGAAATACAGCCGACAAAGTTCTTGTACTACACATGTAGGTACTTGAATATAAACTAAAAACACAATTTATTTATGCACTTACCTGGGAAATGTTGTCCTCATTGAATTCTCGAAGTGTGGCTTCAGATTCTCCCAGCACTTTGGCCACCTTGGTGACTGACTTAGTTTTGATCCTAATCTCCTTCAACATCATACACTGAACACTCAATTCTTCATGTTTAAACAACAAAACGTCATCCGGGCTTTAATTTTTTCCAAAGTACTAGTAGCATCAACGTATTAATACTAAACAAAGAAAATGCTATTCCAAAAATAAGAAAACAATAAATCAATCAAGCCCGCAAACAACAACTATTTTAAAGTAGGTAAATCAAAATAGATTAGGCGACGCTAATTTGAGTCAAAAACTGAGAAAACCAGATACCTACGTAAGTACCTACAGTAAAACTATAATACCTGGCCTCATAGGTACATAGAAAAATATTATCAGTTACAGAAATGTATGAGACGATTCCAGCCATCTGTATGAAGTGGCGAAGTCAATGAAACGAGAACTATTTTTTGTGAGTTTGGTGTTCGAATTTTACTGATCAATAAAAATCATATTTAAAAAGGCTAAATATATTTAAAAACCAATACAGTCGAACCTGGTTACAATGAACCTCTATAGGAAAGAATTTTTTTGGCCCTCGGGTTAGAGAGGAAAAACCCTGGATATAAGAAATGTTTTCACCTCTTTAGAAGAAAGGGTTTTTCATCGCGTTTACCTGCATGTACCTCTGTATAAGAAAGAATAAGTTACGTGACCTCTATAGAAGAAAGGTGTCCGACTGTTTACTTGCCCCCGGCTGTTCCAATGCCAGAAATCCAGAAGATTGAATGATCTGTCGATTGTCATTTTTCGTCAATCTATATTTTTACGCTTAACGAACGAGGAAGCAGTTGTAAGTGTGTCTAAAAAAGAACAATCAAATGTTCTTAGTGTGACCCCGCAGCAGTCGATACGCAGTATTGAAAACTTGTCATACAGAAGGAAGTCACTGATTTTTTCCAAGTTAAGTAACTAAATGGCTTCATGCTCACCTTCAACTTTCTTGCAACCAGGTTCGACTGTAGTTCACATTGGTTTCAAGAGCCAGTCTATAAATCGCGACATTTTGTGCACACCCCGTGCAACTGTCTATTTCCATAAATTTATTGACCTATATTTTTTATGTTGGTCGATTTCGCCCATGTTTTTCTTACTCGTTGGGTGGTTTTGAGGGTGAATAATAATCTATATGGCGACTTCGCTTTCTCTTTCATACATAAGCTGAGCGCTTTCGACAAAGAGGATAATGTATTTGTCGAAAGCGCTCAGCTTATGAATAAAATAAAAAACGAAGTCTCCGTAGATTACTTCACCCTCAAAACTACCCAACGAGTATCTTTTTTATGTCAAGAAACACACTTGAACCGGCTCATTCATCCTTATATTTGGACATCAGAGATCCTCTCATAGTTATAATCAAATTTAACTAGATAAATAATAACTTGAGGAAATTTCAAGTTACAAGAGATATCTGCGAGTTATATAAAAAAAGAAAGTCACAATGCATTGACAAAAACCATGCATTGTCATCCATGCTCTCTCGAAATCGAATATAAATGGGTTTTATTAACTCGATCAAACCGTTAAATTTTAGGAGGAAGAGTGAAAATGGAGAGTAGACAACAATATTATTATGAATAAATGAATGGAGAAATAGAGTCAAGTCAGTATGCATGTTAAAAATCACAGCCGAAAACCATATCTCCCAATAGTATGTCAACATAAAGTCCGCAGATCGAAAGAATGGGTATGGCAGAAAAATTCCTGTTCCATGAATATTGTTCACGACTCTCTGACGCCCTCGCATGCTGTTGGGGGTTTAGTTCTAATTGGTTCGTCCCGGAGTTGTGAAAGAAGGAATCTCATTACTCATTACAAATTTCAATTCCTTTAGAAGAAAAGTAATCGCAATTATCCACCCTAATTCCTGTAATTTAATCGAAAAAGTAATCTTAATTGTCAATTACTACTACAGGAATCGGAATGGTTAATGGGAATTAAATTACTGGAAAGTAATCGAATTACTCTAGAGTAATCGAATTACCGGAAAGTAATCAAAGTACTCAAAAGTAATCGAATTACTCAAAAGTAATCAAATTACTCGATTATGTACTTTCTCAAAAACTTTTAGCCGGTTCTGTGACGAGACTACACGGAATTTTGAGCTGAAAATTTGTTGTAGTCGGGCGTTTTCTATGGTCAAGGATCCGAATTTGAGGTAGACAATGCAAAATTCCCGACGCAAAAATAATGGTAATCTAATTACTTCAGAGTAATTTGATTACTTCCCAGTAATTCGATTACTTCCCAGAAATTCGATTACTTTCCAGTAATTCGATTAGTTTCCAGTAATTTAATTTCCATTACCTACCCATTCCAATTCCTGAAAAAAAAAGAATCGAAAATTAAGATTACATTTTCCGATCACAAGTGATGGTAATGGGTTTTTCAATTGCCATTACTTGTAATCTTAAAAAGTGATCTCAATTTTAGATTAGCATCACAGGAATTGGAATAGGTAATTGCCATTACTTTTCTTCGAAAGTCTTGTAATTTGCAATGAGAAATAGAATTACTCTCAATATACTTACTTGCATTAGAGCAAAGTATTTAGAAAAGTAATGGTTACTCAAAGTAATGATTACTTAACAACTGGGGTCGTCTGAAGTGTTGCTAGGATGTTTATTAGGCAGGTATCTATCTGACAAAGTCTACTGCCGGAAAATTGGCCAGCCGCATTCTTTCTATCTGCGAACTGCAATTTATTGTTAAGAAAACGAGCACAATACGAACAAATTGTCTTGATAAGTTTCAACAATGGGTCATCATTTAGTAGGAACAAAAGTTTGCGCAAAGTATTTGATCTACGGAATTTTTGGCCATTGAAAATATCCTAATACTGTATAAATAACATTATCAATCTACACATTTAGGACGCGGACATTGAAACTCAAATTGAACAAGAAAACTTGAATACATGTTGGTCCATCACCTCTTCCCATTTTCAACTCGGTCACAGCCAATTTTCACGCATTCCTCCAAACATGCAAATAGCTAGTTTTTTTAAAAGACCAAACGAATAACTAACTGAAAACCCAAATGAACAGAACAACACGATGTTAAAATAAATAAATCGGAGCACATAATAATGTATCCTTGATTACCTGTAGCTAAACCTAGTACTTTGGAAAATGGTATTACGACAATTTCTTGAGAAAATTCATTAATCCGTTTTAGAAGAATCATGCTTACAGGACCATAAAGCGAGTCGCTATTACTTGGTATTACGATCATGTTGAAGCGGTGAAATGGGAGCTCGATGAATGAACGACGGAGCATCGCTATTGGTCATGCAAGATTCCATCCTAAGCATCGACTGTCAAGGATGTGCACCCGCAAAGTGGTAAACAAAAACATCAATGTGAAACAAAGTGCTGGGAAAAGCTGAACACACATATATTTGGTGGAACGATGCACAGTCGTGTCAGTTAACAAGATTTTATCATTAGTAACACTCATATCACACACAAAACGATCCTGAATTGACAACAACGTGAAAACACATGCTGGTACTAGAGCGCACTTACCGTTATATGTAAGGCAAATAAGCAGGAATCAAGCAGGTTACTTATTTATTAGCGAATTTTCGAAGATAATGCAGCTATTGCAATGGCTTCAAAATTATAGTAATGCAAGTTTTTGAACATTTTCTTCATGGATACCCGTTTCAGACCATTATAAAACGATTCGATAAAAAAAACGTGTTTAATGAGGTTTTTGGTGTAAATTACCATGTTAAACATAGGAACATTTATGGTAGAGATTGGCCGTTTTAGCAGGTCCCACGGAAAGCCTCCCACTAGCCAGTCATAAAACATTGACTGTTCCCAGTGCCGACAATCCCACACACTAGCGTTTCAATTTGAAGTAACAACCAAAACGGAAAAGTTTTGATTCTGAAGTGTAAGGTTTTCCCGATGACCCACTCAGAAAGGATCCGTTGCTGATTAGGAGGACCTCACTTCGGTTTCGGGAGGTGGCCGATGTTTTCAGAAAAGACCGATGCGACACCCTACAGTCCATTGTTGGAACGTGAGGTGACATGGGACTTGCTACAACGGCCGATCTGTATATTCGGAAACAGCGTGAAATTTGCTATGAGATTCACCTCAAATCATTTGAAATGATTCTTTGAAAATTCGCTCATCAACTCGTGCTGCATGAATGGAACTTTTTTTAAATATGCGCAGGACAACTTAATATACAAATGTAACTATCCTGGCCGAATACTGTCATTACCCTGCTCTGAAGGATCAATGATTGGGATGCGTAAGGACACAAGTGGGTCTAGATTGAGCTCTCGGGTTGGAGGTGGACGTTCCAACTGGAGCAGCTTCATTGAAGAACTTGTCACCGTTCCAAATAGCAGCGTGGAACGGTTAAAGCCGGAACGTCTCACCTCTACCACAACTCAACCACCCATTCATGTTTTACCTCATTAAGTTGTTTCAGGATTATAAAACCGTGCAATCTTACAAAATCATACGTAGATAGTGTCTTTCTACTTGATTCCATCAATCCCAAACACTCCTGAAATCCCCATGAAAAACACAAAATAGGAACCAAGAACCTACCAATAAATAGGTGAACACCACAACAATCCGTATTTCTTAAAAACCAAGCAAAACCCCTTCAAAGCCTACATGAACTTTCACTTGATGAGTACTCACATTTTTAATTGTAGTCTGTTCAAATTCCATCATGCAGAAAAAAGACAAAGAATAGGTAGTCAAAACAGAACACATAGAGACAAACAATTTCCAACAATGTCATCAATATAAAATTAATGCGACGATCAAGGTAATGAAAATTTAATTTCTAGCAAGTCACGATCAATGAAAGCCTACATAACGATAATGATGTAAATTCATAAATGATGGAAAAGAGACCAGGGGTGTTCCATTCAACTGAATGCTGTTGGAATTTATACTGGACATGGATACCAGCCCGGATGTAACTCGATCAGGGGCCTACCTATTACTCTACAATGTTTTACAAATCAGTAATACAAGTACTATGAGCTTGTAACTTGTAAATTAATCCCTCTTGTATTATTAGTAGCTTTAAAAGATCTATTACATGAAATCTCTTCTAGTGAATATCACTAACACTTGAAAAGCCTAGATAGGTTCAGGACAGACAGTAATTGTAGGCAGTTAGTTATTGATGGGGTTGGTTTAGTGTTCGTGTTTCTAACCATCGATCAATCATTAGTCAGCAACACGAACTTGAAAAACCAAGCTGGAGCAGAAAACGATCCCCAAAGTAAAGACCCAATATGAAAGATAAGAGCAGCTGAATTGTAATTTTTGGTCAGCTTACTGGTAAAACTTCTTGTATAATGACAGTGAGTCTTATTGTGAAACACAAGTTACAAGAAGTAGTAATAGTAGGTACCTACTAAAACTTGTTGGACTAGAATTTCCTGCCTGGCCCTCCCTTTGGCACTGAAATCCCGATGGTTTCCACTTCGAACCATTCTCTCATTCCGTCAAAGTTGCAAGTGTTAACATTCAATCAAGCTACCACTTCATAAGATTGATTCAGGAACAAATCACTATCACTTTGTCAAGCTACAAACTAGACCTATATCAGCGATATCCGAGAGTTGGTAGCCATATACCACTTTTTCATAGCATGGAACATGATGCATTGTAGCCTCAGTATCCATGAACCAGTTCCCATAATTTCCAACAACTGCATTTAGCGACTTGAAACACCACCCTTAATGGAGACGAAAAATTTAGAAGCCTGAAGAAGTTAGTTTCAAGAGCCTATGAATCACTTTTAAACATTCGAGTAAGTTTACAGTAAATAATATGGATGTTAAGAAATATGATTTTACTCAATCAATTCCAGATTGTGTACTACTACGAGGTAGTAATTTTTTTTATCCAACTTCATTAAATAAATTCGTGACAGAAGTAATCAAAGAACCATTTCAGAAGAAATACTAGTGTTTGGAACTGGAGGATCCTGATTTTTTACGGATCAGTAGACAATTTAGAAAATGGACAGTGTCATGATATGAGTTAGTTTGTGAGTAGGTAATAATTAAGATGATTAACCATTAATTAAACAAGCCAGGAATTGCTAAGCTTTCAAACAATAAGTTAAAGAGGTCAAAGTTCATTAGATTTATGATTATTATACCGTTGGTTACTATTTACCAACCTCATCTTTGGCTTCGAGAAGCATCTTCACGTGGAGGAGAATTATGGGCAGGAGCACACGACGGCAGTTGACAATCTTGAAGAGAGGGGAATGAATGATGTCACTAAGTGTCATCATTTTCTGCTTCGTGAGTCTGTTGTTGGGTAACGCATCGATAATATCCGTCACCATCTCACTGTAAAAAAAATAATAATAAAAAAAAAAAAAATTAATCACCCGCTGTGCATTTACCCACGGCCAACAGCTCCTGTGAACGATACTGCTAATCAGTACCTGTAGTGAAGTATAATGGGTCAGACGTAGATCATCGGACTATAAACATATAATTCCTAAGGTGCTAGGGTATTGGGTGTTACTTAAGGGTAACACCCTTAAGGTCCTGACCTTGGGTACCAAAGGAGGTTTTCAATTTACTACTGAATGATGTAACTCGTATTGAGCAAATTTTGAGGAAGGTTCTTTTTTTCTGTGGATCGATGCAACCATCCCGAAAACTATTCAAATTTAATTCTCCACAGAAATCCAAGAGAAAAATTACCTTCCTATTTCAAGTTTTTTGCTACGAGTTTTAGGACATTTAATGCTGATTCTTTAGCTTCAATCATAATAAATGGCATTAATAAACAACATAATAGTATTTTACGAAGTTAGGCTACATAACATAACATATTTGGTTTTCAAAGGATAAACTTAAATCAATTTTTAAATGTAATCTACTAATTTTTCTAGTTCTACGTTATGAATACAATACCATACCTCAATATTAGTGGGTCGAAAACTGTTATTAGATCACCAAAGGTATGAGGAAGATATCTCAAACAAGCCCCTTGTGCTTTCAGAGTGGCATCAGTTTTGTAACCCATAAAGGCCCGAAGAGATTGCAACACGCCCTGTACAGCAGTGGAAAATTCGTCTTCCTGTTGTCCACCATTCAATCTGGAATTTCAGGAATCACCATGAGAGATAGGTACAAAATGTATTACCAGAGATAGAGATATTATTAGAGATATGTTATCGAGATATTATATCGGTATTTTGGTTAACATCGAAACAGTTGGTAATTTGATGAGTAATATGTATATATTTATGCCGAAGAAAGACCCTTTTGAAGAAAGAAAAAAAACTGATACTATAGCTAACTCTGACATTCCCATCCAAACACCTACTAAACAACAAAGTAAATATTTCACCCTCCCATACATAAAGATCGATCAAGTTTAATCTACAACTAATGATTTGGTCAACATTTCATTCAAAAACTACCAGATTCTCAGCAAACTTCACTTTTGACGATATCTCAGTGTTGAGATCGCGAATCGCCCCAATCAACTGTCCAAAAGAACATGGAAAATCGTATTTGAACCGACCACTTAAGTCTATAACTCGTAAGTCTTTAACACACGAGTATACACGTAAGTCTTTAATTCATTGTTTAGTTTTCATATTTGTAGAAGAACAATTGAATGAAAACTATCACTTTCAATAAAGTAAAATCAATAGGGGTCTTCACGGTCGGGCCGTAGTCGACGTGTTAACGAGTTAAATCTGATAAATTTATGCGTGGAGAAAATCGGTCGCAAACTGTTATCAAAGTGTGTAATCAACTGTGTTAAGTTAACTGAGTCCGAGGTGTGGAAAACTTCGACAAAAACCATGTTATCAGGAGATATCAGGTTTCTTAGGAAGAATCAAAATGGCGGCATACGCCCAGCTGTTTTCTTCAAATACGCGGAGTTTACGTTACGCTCCACCGAGTTTCACGTTTTGTCAAACGTTTTGTCCGCTTGTTGGAATTTGGAAGTGTTTAAAAGTTGTGACCCGTTGCCGAATGGAGTCGGAAGGAAAGAGGAGGAAGGTCGTCAACCCTCGTAACAATTGGTCGAGGGTAGAAACTGACGAATTCCTCCAGTTGATCGTCAAGTTGAAGGATAGATTTGAGGTAAGTAAGTAACGATAAGTTCACATTTTCACCAGTAGATTCGTGATAACACGTTAACATGTTGACACGTTAGCAAGGGCCAGCGTAAGTGCCTCATGATTTTTCTGAGGACGAAGTTAACAACTTAGCACGTTAACAACTTAGCACTCAACAGTGAAGACCCCTCATATTGATAACTAGCAAAAATATCAGCCAAAAATACGAGATTTTTCAACATCCTTGGATGAAAAAAGAGAGATTTATAAAAGTGAAAGAGTACTAACTCCGAATACAGTTGACGAGATCGGACGACGAACTTCATGATGTACTGAATAGATTTCATTGTTTTGAACAATATATCCTGTAGTGTTGACTCAGGAGACATGTTGCCAACATCCTTTGCGTCGATTTGATCTTTGAGGACATTCAACAGTTTACTGCGGAACAACAATACATAACACCAAGGTGTAATAAATTGAAATGAATAGGTACAGAGCAATACATAAAAAGTTCCATTCATGCAGCATGAGTTGGTGAGCGAATTTTCAAAGAACGATTTCAACCGATTTTGTGGGTGGTTCTCATAGGAAATTTCACGCTGATTCCGAATATACCATATGTTCCTATGTTTAAGATGGTATTTCACACCAAAAACCTCGAAAAACACGTTTTTTAGCGATTTTTGAAACTAAATTTTAAAAATTTGACCCCTTGGAGTACTCTAAAAATTCTGGCCAACGAACTCAGCCTTACTTTTGATATTATTGACATTTTAAAATTTTTTTGGATTTTTTATCTCGATCTCACGGGCAGATATCTTCTGGAGTGACACACATATATATAAATAAATAAATATATATATATAAAATAGTTAAATTTCAGGAATCGTTTTAGAATGGTCTGAAACGGATTTTCATGAAGAAAATTGTCAAAATTTGCATTACAAAAATTTTGAAGCCATTGCAATAGTTCATTTTCTTCGAAAATTCGCTAAAACTTGCAAACAATGTTAACTCCATCCAATATAGGAAACTGGCGGTAACAGTTTAAGGAGAAACCATAGTCGTACTTATACTTACTCGTAAGCCAACGTAGCGCAGAAACTTTCCTTGATGTAAAGATCCAAAACTGGCTGAAAATGTTGATATTTACGGTCGGACACTAGACCGATGATGTGGAGCTGAAAAATAAAGGAAAAGAGGTTCAACAACTCGACAGGTTATACAACAGCATTAGGAATCAAGCAGTCAATAGATACAACCAGATTGCAGCTTGAGGCGAATCAATACCTCACATGCGCGCTCGGTTTTTGGCTATTTTGAGTTACGCATCCAAAGAGTTTAGGAAGCAGGATAGAGATAGCTCATTAACATAAGCCAATAAGAGCTTTAGCTAGGGCG
>JAEMON010000005.1:5549425-5560662 GCA_030264115.1 Lygus lineolaris
GGATATATACTAAAGTTTTGAAAATATAGTTATTTTCACAGTAAATTTTCAGTGTTTTTTGAAAATTGCCATATGCCAACGCTGGGCATTGTAAGTACTAAACTAATCAAATGTGAACTCAATTCTGTATAGGCCAGGCAACTCTCTTCCCAGATACCATTAACATCGAGCCTCCTGATCCAGCTGTTCTCACGGATGAAGAGTCAGGTGACAAATTGATCTCGAATCTCTAGTTTTGATAACCATGAAGTTACACCGCATAGTGTTTCTGATACTCCTGTTCCCCCTGGTGCGGCAAATACTGAACAAATATCAGTGATCAACCAAGTTGACTTTCAAACGGACGCACCATGGAACCATAGCTGGATAATCCGTAGACTCTCGAAAGTAAGAAACTCAAAATGGATAAGAGGAGATTTCGCCAAGATGAAGCAGACATTCTTGAGCGTTTCCTCCCAGATGAAATATTTGAGCTACTGAGAGAAGACGCTGAAAGGTATTCGGCATTTAGAAATAAGCCAAATCCAGATTCGTCAAAAAACGACATTTAGTGCTTTGTTGGCATCCTGTATCTCAGTGGGTATAATGAAGTACCATCAGAACGTCACTACTATGTCTCAGTACTATTATTATTGTATTATTGTGACCATGTATGTATTATTATGTCCATTTTTATTGATAAAATTATACGTTGTTTACCGATTGAACCACTAATCTTCCTTCCTTTGCATCACTATTTTAGAACATGTCATGCTTAGTCAATGGTAGCGGGAGTGCCCAGCGTTGCCTTATGGCAACAGCTGAAAAACCCCGGGAAATACACACACAATATTTTTCCAACATTTTTCCCTTTAAAAGCAATCCAAATAGAGGTAGAATCACGAACTTTTCATTCAAAAAATTTTTGAAAATAGTTCTGGGCTAATATAGGTTAAATAGCAGTGATATCTAAAAAACCTAGAGAACACACGTTTCTGACCAACGGAGCCTCCCAAAATTGTTGCTGTATAAAGGGAAATTTGAAGGCCTAAGATTTCTGCGTCCAATGAGACCAACGCTGAGTTTGCTCGACAATTTGGTCTCATTCGACGCAGAATTCGCTGGTCTTTTTTCTTTAATACGAAAACAATCCCAACAATGTTTGTCAGAGGTTTTACGATCGAGCTCGAGACCCCCAATCTTCAACATTTGATCAGAAACCGGTATAAAGTTAGCAATAACGCTCAGCAATAATAACTACAATCGTTAATAATGGTTCAAAATGCACCAAATTCTGTGAATGCACTCATCCGAATTCTGATCAGAAAAACTCGGATATTTTGTGTTTTCTCCATTTTATTCTCCGTTATTGACCAACCTAGCAATAACTCTGATTTTCTGATCTTCCGAAATACATCATTAGGTAGGTGCGTGTCGATGCGAAAAAAATATTCCTGAAGAGACTCAACCATTGTCCGACACATAAATTGTTCATGATAAAAATAGGTAGATCAGCCGTTTCCAGTTTGAATCCGCATTTCAATGCTGAGAATTGAAGTTATTTAGAGGGCGTAGCCTACGTAACTGTTTCGGGAGATCGAGAGCACTCCAAACGAAAATTACTGTGATACTTCACACGCCGTTAATGAGGATGTCCTATTTAACAGCACGGAACTCGACCTTCAGCCAGGTGGAAATCATTCTGTGGAATTCCAAAAGGCCGAACGGCCTCAACGACTACTTAATTTTGTTTTTTAAATAACATTCTGTAGGTACATTCCACATAAAACTAAGGACATAACAGCGGAGTCACCGAGCATATCGACAGGAAGCAGATATCACACAGGGGCCGTACGAAGACAGCGTACTAATGACTCATCTACAGTCAAGACGCAAAGTACCTTCTTCCTGTCTCACGAATTTCAGTCCGTGATTAAAAAGCGAGGAACTAGTTTTGTGAATGCAAAAAACAACGGACTCCTGCTTCTGAACACACCTCAAAGATGGGTCGATACATTTTGTTAGAGTACACCAGAGCAACAAGTGGGAATCCAAAGCTGACATGACATAAATGTCAAAATGAAATATAGAATCCCGTAGTTCTCAGAATTTCATTCTATTCGCAATAGGTATGCAGAGAATACCCATTGTTGCTAAAGAACCTTGAGAATAAGGTGGAGTGGATCGAAATTGCTAATGTTGAAGAGTTCTCTAGGTGGGGTATTGCCTCAGACGTTTAGCTATGCGCTGAACAAGTCGACTATTCTCTAGTTTTTTTTTTTTAACTTACCGATCGCAAACTTTTCCGAGTCAGGAGTGGTTATCCAAGGGGATGACATGGTTCGACACCGATTTTCACAATGATTTGAGAACTCACATTTGAAGAAAACACTACTTTTCCGGATAAAAACACAGGTGAATCACACAAGGCACAGAGAAACTCTTGCTAGGAAGCCATCTTTGTTTATGTATGGAGTGAAATGGATAATGGGCGCAGGGAAAGGGAACTGGAAAGTTTTGAAACCATGCGTTCAGGTAGCGCTAATAGTGCTCCAGGAAGAGCATGGATCGTAAGTATCTACACTCGTTTCCAACAAAAATAGCATCAAAAATATTTAATAATGCACATTTTTCATTCGAAATAGGATCCTATGAAACAATCTGAACAACTTTTGTGTTATTGCTGGGTTTTAATGCTTGAGATGTCAAAAGTCGACTTGAATTTCAAATCTGGCGCTCAAATAAGGTGCCGATCATGCTCGGGTATGTTCGGTCCATGGAAGTAGGAATAGAATGGAAGTGACAAGGACCTAGAAGGAGAGATAGATAGATTCCTTCTAGGTCCATGGACATGAATGATAGGGTTTACGGGACGGGGAAAATTATGGTATCAGCAAAGAGGAAAAAATAAGGGAAATTTTGGTCTCGGTAAAGGGAAATTTTGAGAATGGTGGGTGGAAACACTGATGTTCGGAAACAATAACCTTCCCGTGTGTTACTATCAATCGTTCCAAAACTGAGTTCACGTTAGCGTCGGAAGCCACATTTTGGTTTGTTTTTAAAATTTTACCCACGTGTTTAATAAATTTGTGTAGTTTTAGGGAATATTTGACGAGTTATGGGCCGGAAAGCTCTTTACAATGAAGCTGAAAAGAAGAAGAAAGGACCGGGACGGAAAGCTAAGAAACAAAAAGATCCAACCTTCTCCTTCAAATTAGGTAAACACGAATGAAGTTCTCAACCTAGTGACTTTGTGTGTTTTCTACCTATATGTACAAACCTACAGTTTTTTTCATGGGTATCTTTTAAAATTGGTGTTAAATCTATTACAACAGTGGGAAAAAGTAACACTTGCAATTCTGATAGAATTGGAAAACATTTTTCTGTACCTGTATGAGGTTCAAAAGATTTTAGAGAGAGAGAGAGAGAGAGAGAAATTGCTTTTATTAAAACAAAATAACTGCAGAATTTCGTACATTTAGAAAAACGAATAAATAGAGATTGATACAAAAAATCCAAAGATCCGCACTCTGCGCGAGAGACGTGGAAAGTAGACAGACAAATCGAAACTTTTTGGACATATTATTTATTCTTTTTACACCTCATAACGTATGTACAGTGGAACCTTGAATAAATTAATTCGTAACCCAACTTTCGTGAGGCCTTCATACTTTCCTTGCTTATCGTAACATGTAATGTACATGGGAGTTATTTCTATATACTACCATGATTTTAAGGGAATGACTTTGGTGGTAATTATTTCTGACAAAATATTTTTTTATCATGGGGGAATTGTAGTAGGCTATTATGACAAATACTTAATATGAATGTACTATTATGGGAACTGGTTTGGTAGGTCTCCCATCTTGAATAGGTAGGTTTTTTTGAGGAGAGAAGTTAGTCGGCTCTTCTCGCTTTAATTGGTTTTATTGCCAATGGTCATACTTCGCCCATACGGGCCTCATCAGAGCTTATTGTCTTAATTGTTTATTCCTTCGCCATCCCTCCATAGATTTAGGGCACCTCTTGGATGAACCGGACCTTGTTGGTATAGCTTTGTATGCAATGTTCCCTCCTGCTATGGTTTCCACATAAGATGCTGAAGGTAGACCTACGAAGTTTCTCCTACCCTTCTTCACGGTTAGCGAATTTTCGAAGAAAATGAAGCTATTGCAATGGCTTCAAAATTTTGCAAATGCAAATTTTCGAAAATTTTCTCCATGGAAATCCGTTTCAGACAATTCTAAAACGATTCCTGAAATGTAACACTTTTCATTATGTATCCTACCGATATAAGTATCCTAACGAACAAAAAGTGTTCAAAAATCGCTAAAAAACACGTTTTTTGAGGTTTTTTGTGTAAATTACCATCTTAAACATAGGAACATAGTCGGAATCAGCGTGAAATTTCCTATAAGAATCCCCCACCAAATCGGGTAAAATGATTCTTTGAAAATTCGCTCATCAACTCATGCTGTATGAATGGGACTTTTACCCTTGACCGGGCTTTCTTTTCTGAATAACCTTTAATCTTTTCTGAGTAGGGTTTTTGGGGGCACCCATCAAAGACAATGGTGCACAGTCCTAATACCAGTAATCTCGAATCTTCCATCCTACTAATTAATGTTGGTTAACGTAATTTATTTGATTCCTCGACCAGTTACACCGATAAATTTGACTGCGGTAGCCTTTCTACAATCAGTATTACCAATAATTTGCAAAGAGAAAAGTATCACTAAGGAGCTGGAAGACAGCCTTTGATGGGTGCCCCCCAAAACCCTACCACGGTTATTCAGTAAAGAAAGCCCGACCAAGGGTAAAAGTGAAGAAGGGTTGGAGAGACTTCTTAGGCCTGCCTTCAGCGTCTTACCTTAAATCTATGGATCGATGACGAAGGTAAGGGCAGACGCGATGGTGGCAGGAATAAACAATTAATCCCGAGAAGTGAGCTTAAAATTGTTGTTTTTTCATGAAAGTTCGCTGTGAAGAAGTCGTTTTCCCTCGTGAGTGCTGTTTTGTGTTATACCTCCCTACTTTGTTTCCGTGATTTCTATTTCTGTTGACACTTCATTTTTCCTTTCGATAAACCCGTGTTTTTCTGATAAACAACACCTATTCAGTGCAAAAAGACATATTCATGTCACACTGTATCAGAGTGAAGCGTTGATACTCGTTTTGTCCTGGACTTTACCTGAACTATCCATTTTTCTGTTTCTGAAAGATAATGACTCGAAAGAAACAACAATGAAGTCGTGAGGCAAGAATAGTATATCTGTAGTTTTAGAACGTTTATTGAAATATTAAATTGTAATTTGGCGGTAAAGTGACGGTGAAAAGAGTCTCATCTGTCATTGGCTAATTCCGTGCGAATGCCAACTGAACAAAACGAAACACAAAGCCCATCACTGTTTGGGCTCTTGATTAGTGAGAATAGAATTTACTTAATTAATAAATTGATTGAATTAATTAATGTTATTCAATTTTTAATTGATGTTAATTAATTTTTTAATTCATCCGTAATATGAAACATTATCATTCGCCAATACTCAGTTGCCCCAATGCACATTAGCAGGTCAATAATAAACGTCTAATTCAATTTAAAAAAAAAAGTTTTTAATTAATGTTAGTTAATTTTGAATTAATTATTTGAATTATTAATATTCTCACTGCTCTCAATGCAATCTCGGCGCATTGTTTTTCGGTTTAGTTCTGTTAGTGTGACGTAAGAAAGGGTTTCTCAAGAGCCTTCGGAATACCACCTGCTATTCAAACAGCTGAGATTTTATTCCAGGTTTTCTCCACACCTGTATAATAAACTTTTTTTTTCTTTGTATTGGCAGTGTTATTTTGTTGTAAGGAACAATACAAATTCAGAAAAAATGTGATTTTCTCATACAAGATAATTCCCCATTCATCAGTGATTTGTACTCAAAATTCCTCTTCTTTTTAGATGAAATTTTTCTTTAGGCTGAAAAACGCGGTTAGCTACTGGTGAATCGATTCAATTCATTATTTTACCACATATTTGTACCTAGTGAGAAATATAAGTACAGAAATTGGAGAATTGTAGTTATCTTTCAGAAGAGACGAAGAAATCTTGAGCAGAGTTCAACGACGTTTTTTATTATTATGAATGAAACAAAACGCTTTTGTCAATATTTGAGATCCTTAATTTCACAATTCTTACCTTGTAATAATAAATGAATGAAATGATGATTTCTATTTGAATGACCTATTTGCTCTTTTCAGACGAAGGAGTTACAAAAAAGTTATCGCATCGGCAGAAGCAGAGAGCGTTGAAACGAGCTGTAAAAAAGAGTGACATCTTGACTAAAAAGAAAGACAAAAAGAAAGGGAAAGACACAACTCAATTGGTAACCATCAAAGGCAAGTTGAAAGCCAAGTACGATACTGAATCTGAAAATGACGAAAAACCTGATGTTGACGAAGAACTTTCGGGCGAGGATGTTGAGACGAAGCCATTTTCCGATGAGAATAACTCCTGGCTTAAGCCGAAGAATAAGCAAATGATGAGCCAATCCGAGGATGATGATGGTTCAGGTAAAGAAGAAGAGGATGAAGATGAAGTGGAAGATGAAGAGGACCACAGTGATGTTGAAGATGAAGAAATTGACCAAGAGAGCGAGGAAGAGGAGAATTATGAGGTACCTAACTATTGTTTGTCGTGGTATAGTATTATTGTGAAACATGAAAAATTGATGCACTTTCGTCAGGCCAGGTTCAATTCTAGGCAGGGATACTTGGAAATTTCAGTGGGTGGGAGGCTGGAACAAATTTGTACGAGTAATTTTCCTCAAATGGGCAATTCCAGTGGGAACGAAAAACTGATTTGACACACTTGATCGTGATTGTAATCACTGATGAGATATAAAAGGGGGTCCCGCTAATTTCTTCATTTTTCAGGTTGGTAAGTTGGATGATCTTGTGGGCAGTGATGGCGATGATGATGATGCCGAGGGCCAATCTGATCAAGATGAAGACAGTGACGATGATGCAAACTCGGAGGAAGGGGAGTCGGAAGACGAGAGTGAAATGCTGCCGATCGAAAAAGCCGCTAAAAGGCTGAATAAACAGCAAGCCAAAGAAAGGTAAACATTTGAATCTTTTTCATTCAAAATGATTTGTATCAGGGCTCGTGTGGTAACAAAAAACAGGCTCCCTAAGGAAGTGTTGACCAGTTTTGGAGATATTTTCAATCCTAATAATTTTTGCGCGCGTTTTTTTTTCAAATGTTCAGATTTCTCATCGTGTTTTGAAAAAAAGGCGAGCAGATAATTAATATGAAGTACTTAATCCCATTGTGATCACTTTGAAGCCATTCTCTTGCATATAACTACAAAACAAATCATGCGCGGACCCCATTCATTTACCAATTTTCTACACTCAATCACATTATTACAGAGAAGAAGCAGAAGATGAAATGCAGCTCAACATTGCTGACAGGGAGATTTTCGCTTTCCCGAAAGAAGACGAAATTGAGAAACCTATTGGCATCCCAGAAACTGAACAAAGAATAAAGGATATTCTGATGGTTTTGTCCAATTTCAAAAAATTTCGAGAAGATGGAAAGTGAGTTCATTTTACTCCGTAAAAGCCTTATTTAGATGGGATTGAAAGAATTTATGGTGCGGGTAGGTACCATTTCAATAGAGTACTTACCTACTTCTTGGTTCTGTTTTGGTCTGACTCACAGTTGTCTAAGCGACTAGTCTTGTAGGAAGTTTCACTCGAGGTTAAGTCTCATACCTGTGTAACAACTAACAACAAAAAGGAACAGCCGAAGACCCTGAAAAACCTAGATTCTGAAAGGAATCGTCAACTTGCAAGTCGAGATCCCTTGTTTCTCATTGAGTCAACAAGAGGCAGACTGGTTCAAATGGTTGGAGCTATGACGACATAGCCCCTTCTCCCAACTGCCATGGTGGGGATTGAGGGTTCGAATCCCGCTCCCGCGAGAAATTTTTACATGGACCATTCAGTTCTAGTTCCCAAACATGACGTTAGATAGGGTTACTGTAGCAAGATTTCCAGCACGCCATTTTACACTGAGTGAACCTTCCTTCTCCTTCTTCCATGTTGTCTTAAGCACTAGGTACAACGGTATGATACCCAACGTCGAGTAGGAAATTATTTCATGCTTACCACGAATATCGACTGAGTGAGTGATAAAGCTAATTTTATGCTAAAATAATCGCGGGGACGTTCCTAGTATTATAATATATATTATGCATTAAATATGATAGATATATATTATTTCCTCGCTGAACTATTCTCGGCTCCATAACTCTTCTCTATTTCCGTTTTCCAGGTCACGCAAAGAATACATAGAATTGTTGAAGAACGACCTATGTACGTATTTCAGCTACAACAGGTTTCTGATCGACCGGCTTGTGGATTTGTTCCCTTTGACCGAATTGATGGATTTCTTAGAAGCCTCTGAAACACAACGTCCTTTGACGATACGTACGAACAGCTTGAAGACGCGCCGTAAAGATTTAGCTCAGGTTAGTGCAAATCAAAATTTCTCATCTGTAGTAGAATTACTCGAAGAGATTAAAAGTATGAGCAATTCACGATTGAATTTCGTGCTATAAAAATGTTCTCCCCTTCATAATTACCAACGCGTCGTTTGTCGTTTCAAGGTACCTATATAAAATCTGAAAATCGTATTTGAAAGCAGAAAAGGGGAAAAAATAGGGGATGGCATTTTTCTTAGATATTAAACATGTTCCGATGTCACTAGCCAACAAACATAATAAAATAATTTGAAGCATTGAAGCCAGCATGTGGATCTTACAGGATTTTTCACGCTAAATTCAGATTTGAATCTCGCTTTTCATTACAAGTAGATAAGAATACTGAGGGCTATGGACATCATGCATATTTTGAAATAAATATCTGAAGGATGCGCCTACATTCACTTTAATGTAGGCACGCTATGAATCTTAAGCGAAGAGAATGTGTGAATTTTTTTAAAATCTTTCTTTATTATTGGCTTTATTTATGTACAGCCATAGTAATATATACATTCTTCTCTAAATTATTACATTATTTAACATAAGGTTTCATTATTCAACATGAGATTTTTGACACAAGTTTATTACACAGGTTATTTCACTTTCCCTCATGAAGATCATTAGGTCCTGGTACAACACTTTATTTCTTGAAGCCAACACTACTTGAGTAGTTGAACGGACGTGCAATTGTTTTGCTAATTCCGGTGTAAAACTGGGCTCTTTGAATATAATATTGAGGGCACTCTGTGATTGAATGTTCCAACGATTGGATTGGATCACCACAGTTGGTACATTGGGCATTTCCTGATATCTCCAGGCTATGTTTGTATTCCTAGCTGAGCCCATGGTTACATCTCAGTCGATATATTTTTACGATTGATGGCCTGTCTAATCCCCTTTTTTGTTGAAACCAAGAATTGCTGCTTAAATTGGACTGAAGGGCTTTATTAAACCGGCCTTGTAGCGTGGAACACGCGTTTACCGGGACCTATGAGGCAAAAAACAACCCAAGAAACCGACTCCGGAAACCGCCACGAAAAACCGACACCGGCAATTTCATATTGATTTCCTATTACAACCAAAGTGTTGCTACGGAAATGTATCTTTCCCATTTTTCATCTTACAAAAATCGTTCACCACTCGTTGGAAAGCTCTTGATTTATTTGAAAAATCTACACATCTCGAGTGTTCTTTTGTACTGCCTCCCATTTTTAAAGCCAGATTTGAACACGGAAACTCAACCTTTTTCAAAATACTACTAGTACTTTGGAATCGGCAGACTCTTCTCTTTCGATCTATTTACAGCAGCAATTGAAAAAATACACTAATCTGTCTTTTAAAGGCATTTGAAAAAAGTGTGTCGGCAGTACTAAAGTTTTTGACTGGTGAAAACCTTTATCACTGCCCCCCACCGTCTCATGATGTTTCGAAATGGAGATCAAACTGATTACAGCTTGTAAGGGATAGTTGAGACCGATCGGTTGTTTTTGATTCGCTTGAAAAAAGCTTGCTCACTCCCAGACCATCGAATTGCCATGAAACGGAAGCTACATGGAGGAGGAATTCGAGATCTTCACTCTCATCTGTGTGAATTCCTATGGAGAAGAAACGTCCTCATTACAACCGAGGACCCGTTAGTAAACTTTTTAGACAATATTAAAACACTTTACTATCCTCTTGCTCTTGATGATTAATCTTAACGAATTTTGTTAAGATTAATAATCAAGAACAAGAACATTATTAATGTTCATTTCTAATAAAGATAACTTCTTGAATTGAGTTTTTTATGGTGGATTTCACCACCTCGAGTTAAGGTTCAAAGTTACTGGTAACTCGGAGATGGCGACAAAAATGCGTTTCACCACCCCAAGTTAGTGTTAACCCTAGGGCTACCGAGTTCGCTAACTCCCAGATTTTATTCCCTACTTCATCCATGGAATAACGTTAACTCCGAGAGTTACCACGTGATATATGAAAATGGCTGTCAGTTTTCGGCCATTTTGTTGTTTCATTTTTGCAATACGAATTCCGTGTAAAATTTCGAGAATGGCATATCGTAGAACGTTCGAGGATGATGACGATGAGCTGGAGATTTCATCCAGCTGCAAAATCCTTCCACAATGGTTTATTATTTTTTTAATAGATGGCTTCTGTCCATATCACTAATCTATCCGATTAATTTGAGGGATGTTAAAAAATACGTCTTTATTCTTATTATAAATGCAGCTATAAAATATGACCAAAATAGGTCAAGACTACAACATGTTCCATACTAAAATCTGACTTCAAATTTACCTACAGTCATGAAAAGTTTGTGGGTTAAACCTCGGATGGAACAGGATTTTTGATCCTAATGTTATTTACTTTCTACGTCAATTCTTAAATGGGAAAAGTTAAAAGTACTTACGGCGGACGGACGGAGTTTCAATTTATTATTCTACATATAAATCAAAGTGATAAGTACTGTTGAACTTATCATCATTAAACTAATTATTTTGCATTCTTCTTCCGCACGACTTTTTTAAGGCTCTAGTATTTTAGTTGAAGCTGTTCAGCTGTTCTAGGAATGAGAAGCCCGACACTATTAAATTCGAAAGTCAAATCTTTCCAAATCGCCTCCTTTTCCTTCCACATAACTGCATCAGTCTTCTTATTTCTGTCACCTCTTTCCTTTTCACGTGTTCAACCAACAACTCCTCTTCCGCTTTGGAGAAATTCACA
>JAEMON010000005.1:5574718-5584921 GCA_030264115.1 Lygus lineolaris
CAGGGCTCAACAGTAGACTAATTTGACAAGGAACATTATTTTCAATCTAGGGATGGGTGGTTTTGCTCTTTTTAAGAAGCGGAACGGAACAGCTTCTTTACTGCCCGAAACAGTTTCGGAGAAGCCACATCTGACTCCAGAAGCTGTAATTTTGAAACGGTTTCGGAGAAGCTGTTTCAAAATAACAGCTTCAGTGACAATGACGCTTCAAAAACATGAAACTGAGCTGTTTCAAAGGAACTGGAGCGGCTCTCGTAACCTTGCCGCCACCTCTCGTGTCCAGTTGTTGACTGCTTCCTTGCCTTCCTCGACAGTGCTGAAGCGATTTCCCGCTAATTCTTTCTTCATTTTGGTAAACAAGTGGTAGTCGGAAGGGGCTAAGGGCCCGATTAGGGCTGTAGGGTGTATGGGTCTAAACATCCCACCCAAACTGCCCAAGAAGCTGAGTGGTGGCACGAGCAACGTGAGGCCGAGCGTTGTCGTGGAGGAGGCTCTCACCTGCAGTCAGCATTCCTCTTCTCTTGTTCTGAATGGCCTGACGAAGTTTCTTCGGAGTTTCGCGGTACCTTTCTGCGTTGATCGTTTCCCGCTGGGGTAGGCATCGATCAGTAAGACTCCTTTCTGGTCTCAAAAAGCAAAAGCTCGGCCCCATGTCAAAAAACTCAGTTTTTAACAATTAATGGAACATATTTATTTTCTGGACGTCTTGTAGTTAAGGTTACGTAGTTCAAGTTCTTCTCACTGTTTATGTTGACACAAGATAATTTTCCTAATTTTCTATCAACTATTAAAAATTAAACTTTGTATACACCTATCTCTTGTCTTACACTTACATTTTTACAAAACTACGGGGTCTAGAATTGGCTGGTATAATTATAGTTGTTCTGGATCACCACATCTGATTCCAGAGGTAGACTTTTCAAAAGAAGCAATTTGAAAAATGAAATTCCTCCTTCTTGCATCAGGGTTCAGTTTTGTTATTCTCATGTCTCTTCCCTAGTCCGAATCACTTTTGTGTGTCGAAATATTTACGGAATACACTCTTTGGGGATTTGTGGGTTAATTATTTACTGAGCTGAACTGATGGCAGAACAACCACTCAATATCTACACCCTTCCGGACTTGTTACACGGCTCCTTCTTGATTAACATAATTTAACCTATAGTCATAAGGCCAAGGGGGGGGGGTTACAACGTTGCACTCTCCTCAGAGGGGACTGACATGGTTCCGATTCTTGACTATAGGTTAAATTATGTTAATCAAGGAGGAGGCGTGTCACATGTCCGGAAGAGTGTGGATATCGCGTAGTTGTTCTGCCTATCAGTTCAGTTCACTAAATGAATAACCCACAAAACCCCAAATAAAGGAGGAGTGTCACATGGACCTAGAAGGAAATGGACTGGGTATCTGGTCTGTAAAAATGTGGCCAGGATCCGAAAGTCAAGTGACTCTTTGAGGGTGTGGGGGCGTGGTCTTTTTTCATTCATAACATCTGAGAGTAGCGTAGCTTTGGAACGCCTTCAACCTCTTGGCCTCCCACCGCTCTGTCTCGTTCATTCATAAAAAGGGTCTCCCACTAAGGCCACGCCCCCTGACCCTCCTCCTTGACCCCCCACCACCTTCCCTCTCAACTCCATTTGGCACGGGTGGTGATGGATGATGAAGAAGTGCATACCCGGTTCATTTCCTTCTAGCTCCTTGGCCATGGGCTTTTTTCATTTAATAATGATTAACAGGAAGATTGTAATTTTTTAGCGACATAAATTTACCGTAATGGAGAAAATATCGCATCTTCGAGTGTTAGGGGGTTGTGTTTGTTTGTATTAGATGTTAAGATGAAATGTTCGTTGTTACGCTTTGAAGTTGGCGTAAAATTAATCATTATTAAATGATCTGACTGTAGAACCGTATTTCTACCGTTTTTTCTTTCTATCATTCGTTCACACGAACTATTAGTGTTGGATAATATTGACCCTGAGGGTGGTGTGGAGACACCTTTTTTTGCCAGTGGATCCTTGACTGGTCATACCTATACAAACATAGGGATGGTCTACTGACGTGCAACAGACCACATGAGGTCACATTAAAGAAAAAATATTGTTTCGAACATTTAAATCTTGCAGAACTGAGAAACGCGTAAATGGAGATGCATCGCTTCAAGAAAAGAAGGAGAAGCCACCATTTACAAAACCATTCGCCAGCAAAAATGGTGGTGGCCCTTCCCAGCAGAAGTCTGGAAAACGCGTCAACCTATTCCCAGACAATGACATCGACTCCAGAGTCATTAAAAAGAAGAAGAAAGGCCAACCTGTTCAGAGAAACAGACCTGGTAGGTACCTACCATATAAGTCTCATCACTATAATATCTTGAACCTGAGTAAATGGCCAATTATCATAATTTGTGAACTTACTTTTTCTCAAAAGTACACGAAAATATGAGTGCAAATATAGTGTGGAGTCGATAAAATAAATATGCCTTTGGCTTCCGAGTCTACCGAAGGTAGAAAAGCTTCGTTTTCATTTGCGGGATCGAAACAATTTTAGTCCTCCAAAATTGAAATTTCCACTCGCATTTTCGGTTTCAGAACTTCCTGAACAAATTTGGTTCCGTCTTTGTCTGTCCGCATTCCCTTGTTACAACCAATCTTCCAGAGTTTTCAACCGATTTTGTTCAACATTTCAGGGATCATGCTGGTAGGGGTAAGGTCCCATATGAATTTCATTATGATTGAACCAACATTACGCTCCACGCATGTGGCAAAATTCGTTCACGATTGTGTATTTTTTTCGTCTAACCTGACAAATATCAAAACGATCAAGAGTTTATTCTCGTTAGTCATTGTTGACATAACAGGCATAACTTACACAGTTTTGATTCTATTTTGTTCGAATTCGCGGGCAATGTCCCCCGAGTTTCCATATGAATTTCGTCATGATTGAATCAGTGGCAGGCTCTGCGCATGCGCTAACGTGGAATACACAAAATTTCGTTGTTACAACCCTAATAACCACAGTTTTCATCCGATTTCATTCAAATATTCTTGAACGCAAGGGAGCTATGTACCATTTCCACTTGGCGCAGAATATTTATTGCCTATTATTATCAGGTATTTTTTTTATTGTCTACAGATCAGAAATCTTCGAGCCATACCACTGATAATGCAGCTAAGAACGTCAAAACTACTGGTTCTCTGAAACGAAGTGCTGAAGAGACGAGTGAACCGTTGTCCAAAGAACAAAAGAAGAAGAAAACCAAGAAAAGTGAACCCTTCATGGAACAAAGTTCAGGACATGAAGGGGGAGAAACGCACAAAGAAGAAAGTGGTGACACCAAATTGAAAGTAACTAAGAAAAAGAACAAGAAGAAGAAGCAGCAGCAGCAGAAAAAGATGAGCGAAGGTTCTTCAGTTTTGAATGTGAACAAAAACGAAACAACTAAAATTGGACTTCAGCCAAAGAGCTCCACTGTTGTAGATTTGCCACCCAAAGCAGGTAGGCAACCTTTCAAAAATTTGCATTACTAAAATTTTGAAGCCATTGCAACAGCTTCATTTTTTTCAAAAATTCACTAAAAGAACTTGGCATTTATAGCATTTTTTGATCAAAAGAAACCGCTTACCGATCAAATGAAACGGCTTACCACTAAAATGAAACCGCTTACCGATCAAATGAAACGGCTTACCACTAAAATGAAACCTCTTACCGATCAAATGAAACCGCTTACCATTCAGATGAAACCTCTTTCCGATCAAATGAAACCTATTCCCAAACAAATTGAACATCTTACCAATCAAATGAGACCTCTTTCCGTTCAAATGAAACTTCTTACCAATCAAATGAAACCTCTTACCAATCAAATGAAACCTCTTTCCAATCAAATGAAACCTCTTACCAATCAAATGAAACCTCTTACCAATCAAATGAAACCTCTTTCCGATCAAAAGAAACCTCTTTCCAATCAAATGAAACCGCTTACCAATCAAATGAAACCTCTTTTCGATCAAAAGAAACCTCTTACCAATCAAATGAAACCTCTTTCCGATCAAAAGAAACCTCTTACCAATCAAATGAAACCTCTTACCAATCAAATGAAACCTCTTTCCGATCAAAAGAAACCTCTTTCCAATCAAATGAAACCGCTTACCAATCAAATGAAAGCGCTTACCAATTAAATAAAACCTCTTTCCAATCAAATGAAACCGCTTACCAATTAAATAAAACCTCTTTCCAATCAAATGAAACGTCTTACCAATCAAATGAAGTGTTTCATTTGATTGTTAAGAGGTTTCATTTGATCGGAAAGAGGTTTTATTTGATCAGAAAGCAGTTTATTTGATCGGAAAGTGCTATATTATGGTTGGGCTCAGGGGGGCCTGCGCCGCTTTGGATTTTGAGTAGATGCGAAAGGGTCAACATTTTCCAAGTGTTCTGTACATGGAACGCAGTAAACATTTACTGTCAAACCAATCTAACATGGAACACTGTCGTCCATCAATTAGAATAGGCTCCTCTAATTTTTGGGAGGCATTTGAACATTAGTATTTAAAACATAATTCCGCAATGAACTGGCGGCTAAGTTAATAAATGTGTAGTTATTAAATAAGGACTTATTATCCGTTTCAGGAGTTCCGAAAAAAGAGGTAGAGGCCAAGAAAAAGAGGAAAAAGAAGAACAAGAAACCCGGACAATCTCAAACCACCGAAGAGCAATCGACGTCTCCCAAAATCGGTCAGAACTTGAAATCCAAGAAAGATCAAACGAATAATGCGACTAAACCAAGTGTAAAATCAAGTGTTGATGAATCGAAACTGCCTAAAAACGCCAAGAAAAAAATGAAGAGAAAATATAGTGCCAGCCAGTGAAATGTGTATATAATTAATTATATATAGGTATTTTGTATTGCTGTATAAGGAAATAATGGTTTCTGCAGGATGTATATAACTATCTACCTACTTACTTCATTGACGTAATTATGTGCTTTGAATAAAACTGTGTTTATTTTATTTTTGCATTAATTACTTGATACTTCTTATTTAACTATTCACCTAACTACCTCATCTTACTTTTTCTCCAACACCTACTAAATGGAGACAGTCTCGAAACACAAAAAAAGCTGCGTAAATTTGAGGATAACCGAAATATTGAGGAGAACTTTGATGTAGACGTACAGATTCAAAGTAAAGCGTTAAATGTTTTGGAAAAGGAAAAATACGGCTTCTGCTCTTTGGCTTCTTCTTGAAGGTAACGTAAAGGTGCAATCAAGGGCAGCCCCCCCCCCAAGATGTTTGGGAACGCAAAAATAAATAAATTGAGATGAACGTGGTGAAAGAGACACCACAATAAATGTGTAGGGACAAGGGCAGGTATTATTGAAAACATGCTATTTTATAATATCAGATTTCTTTTGTGAGCCATAAATAATATTAATTGGATCTGCGCATGGTTATTTTTTACTTTTTTAATTGAAATGTCTCAGTGAGAGCTTTCCACAAGGGTGCAGCATGAGGGGAATCAGAAGAGGAAAAGTGCCATTCATGCAGCATGAGTTGGTGAGCGAATTTTCAAAGAATAATTTTAACCGATTTGGTGGGTGATTCTTATAGGAAATTTCACGCTGATTCCGAATATAACATATCCGTAGAAAGAATTACATGAAGTGTGATATTATATCAAATTTTCTAAATTTTTCAGGAGAGCAATTTCAAAGTTCAGCCAGCCATCAAAAATCGAAAAATGCTTCAATACCTATTGTTTTTTCTTCGCTAGTTAAGTGCAGTAAATAGCTGCGTATAACATATGTGTAGGCTTTCAATTTTAGTTCTTAATTGGAACAAATTTTCCAAGCAGATTTCTGTCTTATGTGATTTTGCTATCTTCCAAATTACTCCATTTACTGTTTTTGCCGGTAAGTTGGAGTGGTTGCGATTTTGACATTTTTATGACCCAAAATCGATCAATGACTCCAGCCGAGTCGAAAATTGAGCTCACAGATCAGGTGAGCCACAAAGTGAGCTTCGGGTTCAGCTGAGTCGAAAATTGAGCTCAGAGATCAACTTGCATGGGTAGGAATTTTGCATTTTGAGCCTCGAATTTACGGCTAGTTGGCCCATAAAATGGGTAGAAAGGGAGCACGTGACGTCATTTAGGTTCCACAAATGGGGGTCCGCCCAGGCAGGCTGGGGGTCGGTGACGTCAGTCAGGTTGATAAAATTACAAGACCCATTTTCGGTAACTATCAATCGTCGGATACTCCTCACCTTTTTAGAAACCCCGCATTAAGATCTTTCAAATTTTAAATTCAAAATGCAAAGTAACCATGCAAGTTCCCCATTGAGCTCATCTCAGATATCAGCTGAGGGGGATAATCGCTGAGCGGCATGAAAATTTGTCACTGTGTTGCGGACTTGTTCGCAATCAGTTCAATAATTTCAATAGAATATTGCAATAAATCCGCTTATTTGCTTTTTTCGTTTCAAAGCTTCTGAAGGGATTTGGTCCCTTGGAGCTTCCCCCTGTGTTAGTGGTGAGGAAGCTATACTGCCCACCCAACGTCTTCGCGAATTTCTGAAGAAAATGAAGCTATTGCAATAGCTTCAAAATATTTGTAATGCAAATTTTTGAAAATTTTCTTCATGGAAATCCGTTTCAGACCATTCTAAAACGATTCCTGAAATTTAACACTTTTTCATATGTATATATATTTATATATGTGTCACTCCACACGATATCTGCTCGAGGGATCGAGATAAAAATAAAAAAAAAATTAAAATGTCCTGTTAAAAAATTTTTTAAATGTAAAACTAAAAATTTTAGTGTTTTTGTTTAATTAGCGAATTTTCGAAGAAAATGAAGCTCTTGTAATGGCTTCAAAATTTAAATAATGCAAATTTTTGAAAATTTTCTTCATGGAAATCCGTTTCAGATCATTCTAAAACAATTCCTGAAATTTAAAACTTTTTTATATAGGTGTGTGTGTGCCACTCCAGACGATATCTGCTCGAGGGATCGAGATAAAAAAAATTTTAAAATGTCAATAATATCAAAAGTAAGGATGAGTTCGTTGGCCAGAATTTTTGGAGTACTCCAAGGAGTCAAATTTTGAAAATGTAGTTTCAAAAATCGCTAAAAACGTGGTTTTTTGAGGTTTTTGGTGTGAAATACCATTCCAAACCTAGAAATTATGGTGTATTCGGAATCCGCGTGACGTTTCCCATAAGAATCACCCCACAAAATCGGTTAAAATTATTCTTTGAAAATTCGCTCACCAACTCATGCTGCATGAATGGAACTTTTATTTTTAATTCTAGGCTCAAAATGTTAGATATAACTCATTGCTTCAGTTTCTTCGCCAACAATTGAATTCTTGGAACTGGTTGCGGAAGGTCGTTGGTGGTTTGTGACATGAGTAGCCGCTAGCCGAGTATTCAGCCCCCCCCCCCCTCCCCCATGGGTCGGGGGGGCTCCGCTGGTGGGGGGCCCCCCCAACTCTGGGGGAGCCCTCGTGGGTCGGGAGGGCCCCGCGGGTGGGGGCCCTCCAACTCGGGGGCGCCCTCGTGAGCTTTCACTGGAGTCTGCCAGTACAACTTTCTCCTTTGAGCCGATAAGGCTCTCCCGCTTTACTGGAGTCCGTATTACTATGGATCCATCATCTGTGATAGTGTTTGTTTGTGCTTTCGGATTCGCTTCGTCACGTAAGTCTGCTCATCTACTCATAATTTATTAAATTTAATTAACAATAATTTGAACATCATAATTTTGGCCATACGAGCAGACATTATTGACCTACTGCGGAGCGGACATTCAATACAAGTACCTGGTTACCTAACTCACAAAACATTCGTTCAGCATGAGTTGATGAGCGAATTTTCAAAGAATAATATTGTAACCGATTTTGTGGGTGATTCTTACAGGACATTTCACGCTGATTCCGAAAGACCATATTATGTTCCTATGTTTAACATGGTAGTTTACACCAAAAACCTCAAGCATTTTTAGCAATTTTGGACTCTATATTTTCAAAATTTGATTCCTTGGCGTACTCCAAAAATTCTGGTCAACGAACCCATAATTTCTTTTGATATGATTGCATTATGTTTTTTGGATTAATGTATATCTATATTGGGGACTCCAAGGAGTCTAAGTTTGAAAATTTAGATTAAAAATCGCTATAAAAAAAGTGTTTTTTGAGGTTTTTGTTGTAAATTACCATCTTTAACGTGTAGGAACATAATTGAAATGGTGTATTCGGAATCAGAGTAAAATGTCCTATAAGAATCACCCATCAAATCGATTAGAATGATTCTTTGAAAATTCGCTCATCAACTCATGCTGCATGACTGGAATTTTTAAAGATCCAGATGTAACCGCCACATTTGAACCAATCCTTATAGAGTATGAATGTTCATATCATGCAGTAGGCATGGTTTAGAAACTTTTGGAATTTTTAACAGATTTAAAGCGATTATTGACATAATTTCTTATTAAAAACGCGTTAAATTTCAGGGTTTGGTTCAGATGATTCTAAAATGGATTTGAAAGTGTCACAAATTTGCGTAGGTAGGTACATACCAAATGTTTCAGACCATTGCAATATTTCAATTAAACTGCCTACCTAGTTAGGTACACCTACCTAGCTTTAAACAGTGGCGGAACTAGCAGGAGTGCTGAGGATGTCAGCATCCGAGCCCCGAACCTCAAGAGGGCCCCGTAAGTAGCCAATCAAAGGAAATTAAGAAAAAAAGAAGAAAGATAATTAGAAAAAAAAGAGAGAAGAGAGATAGGTAATCCTGACGGGACCAGACAGGGTGGAAAGTGGACAGTCAGAGACAAATAAATTGAGTTACCAACATAATGAATGATGCCAATCGTCTTCAAATAGGATGAAACGGAAAAGAAACATAAAGTTCCAGTCATGCAGCATGAGTTGATAACCGAATTTTGCAAAGTATCATTTTAGCCAATTCGGTAGTTGATTTTTATAGGAAATTTTACGCTGATTCCAAATGTACCAATGTTCGTAAGTTTGAGATGGCAATTACAACACAAACCTCAAGAAACACGTTGTTGGCCCTTAATTTTCAAATTTTGATTTTGAGGAGTACTCCAAAAATGCTGGCCTACGAACTCGTCCTTTCTTATTACATTATTGGCACCTAGGTTGAGATATCGTCTAGAATGACACATACATTATTAACATAATACGTATGAAAAATTGTAAACTTCAGGAACCGTTTCAGTATGATCTGAAACGGATTTCCATGAAGACAACACATTTTCACAAATTTGCACAACTTAAATTTTGAAGCCACTGCAATAGCCTAATTTCCTTCGAAAATTCGCTCAAATTGCATGGCTCGCTCAATGTGCGGACAGGCAGAATGACGATTTCATCAATAGAGGTATACTCCCTATTCGTGATCACCGTAAAATCTCCAAATAAGATCTAAAATTCTTAAAATAAGATCTATAATTCTTAAAATAATACCTAAAATTCTTAACTGATCAGGACCCAGGGCCGGATTTACCATTACAGCGTCCCTAGGCCCGAATAAATTGTAACCCCCCCATCATTCACTGATAGAAGGATTTTATTGTCTGAAATAAAAATTTCTTGATAGTTAATAAATATCTCATTTTGCATCATGTTGTTCAAATGAATACTTGTTCTTGTTAACAGCAAACTAATAATTTATTTAACGATAATTCTTTGATCATTTATAATATTAAATATTAATTACCTTTTCCAATTTTGTTTTTGTGTTTGCACTACAGGCTTCGCCCCTTAGTGTTAACACAAAACAGAATTGGAAAAGGTAAATAATATTTAATATTGCAAGTAACCTCAATTGAATTCAGGGCCAATCAAATGAAAATAAAAATTTTTGAGCCAAGTCAATGATCAGTTTTATGTAGAAATAAAAACTACAACACTATAATAATACATAAAATGTGAATAATACAAATGATATAAATCCTTAAAAAGCCTTCCTTCTTGCTTTCTTTCGAGCAAATTTGTCTATGATGTCTACGTTACATACTTCACGTAAACGTACATAAAATTGTGTCAGAATATGCCTAATAATATTAACACGGTATAACAAAAATAACAATAGTATGAGTAGAATCTTTTTTTAAATGTAAAACTAAAAATTTTAGTGTTTTTGTTTAGCGAATTTTCGAAGAAAATGAAACTATTGCAATGGC
>JAEMON010000005.1:5607156-5622176 GCA_030264115.1 Lygus lineolaris
AATTCGCTCACCAACTCAAGCTGCATGAATAGAACTTTTTTACTTTTAAAAAAAGGTAGATCTCAGTGAGAGTGGGACACCCTATGTAAGGTTGTTCATAATTCTGCAGAAGTTGTGAGTAAATGATGATTTATAATTACTTCAGGTTTGTTGATGACTATCTCTTCAATATATTACTCACTTCATGTCGTTTTCGAGTTGACATTGGATGAGTTTCTTTAATTTTAAAGCAAGGGTTGTAGCCTTGACTCTCCAAATGAAAGGTATAATTTTCGCAGATCAGCCTCGAGCGTAATCAGATTCAAAAATTAACTTGGTATCTCAAATGAAGAAATCTCCCTTTGGGAACCGGTTCATTTCATTCCAACTTCAAATCAAGTGATTTGGCTCTTCCGGTGGCAGTCATCACGTGTAATATCTAGATCACGATGCTACCTGAACCAACATATGACCTTTCAAAGACTTGTGTAAAAATCAATTTAATTAAAACGATTACCTACCGGAAATCAGCTGACCTTATCTGATGTCAACATTACCAGATAAGTCAGTTCCTATAGCTATCAGTCATGCTTGTAACAATCTTCACTTTGAGATTATCCAGTCAGACTGAGAATATTGCGAAGGTAGCCTTGAAATATTGCGAACTTCAGAACACGGCACTTCAAACGTAGTATTTTCTCCTCGTAAGTAGGTATTTTCAATCTATACTAGGCAATTAACAAATATTATTCTCACTCAAAGATGAACAAAACAGTCAAACAAAAAGCTGAAATGAAATCACGTTAATAGGATAGCGCTTCATAAAGAACAACTTATCTACCTAATCCTAGTCCGTCTATGACCTTTTGTGACTCGAACAGCGTCAATGATTTCCATGAGGTTTTTAGCGTGGAACACCCTTTTATCGGGACCTACCAGGCAAAAAACGACCCTAGAAACCGACCCGAAAACCCCAAAAAGGAGAGCGTTATTACGCAATTTCATTGATTTCCTATGGAACGGTTTTGCTCAAACTCGGAGGGTAGTTTGAATGATCCATAAATTTCATCACTCAATACTGAGATGTGTGGTCCCAGCCACGCAGGCGGTCACCCATCCAAGTACAGACCGCGTCGCTGATCGCACATCGGCGATCTCACGGGAACCGGTTTATTCCACCAGATAAATTCGTCGGATGCCTACTAACTTCAACATAACCCATTTAGTATTTTCTGAAGAATGTGGATAAGATCTTCACGTCTTAGGGAAATTTCAGGTACATACCCAGAGATGATGGGTCGGTAATGGTTTTGACGCGGTCCGCCAAGAGCGCGATAGATTACCACATGTTCCATCGGAGTTGCAACATCCGCCCGCGAGGCTGTAGGTACGGACCTGTGCGGTGGAGCAAGGGGACCCGATAAATACATTTCCTAGGGACCCCCCAATCATTGTTTCGTCACTCTTTTGGGCCAAATGACGTCAATCCTCTAAAGTATACATTATTATCCTCTTGGTCGGTAAGTTCAGGGGTATATGGGTTGCCTATAGTTCTAACTGGTGGTTCTCATTTTGGGTATGTGAAGCCTTTTGATGTAGTAGCACCGCCTGCGGCCACAACCTTCAGACTACCGCAGGTTTCAAATAACCCCTTGCTCAGCTTTCATGATTGAGTAAGCTGCATATCTGAAAAAATTTATATAATTTCTCCACCTCATGGAAAAACATTGAATCATGGATATGTTTTTTGGCACTGTATTTTCATATCCCCATTTCAATGTTTTTCCATGAAATGGAGACATTATATAAATTTTTGAACCTGATCAGAGGCCATATACTACATTAGAGCTTCGTAGAGTGAATAGCCCAGAAATTGGCTTTAGGAGCCAATCGTTCGACTCAACTTCGTTCGAGTTAATGAACAGGCGATTTCTACCTAACCTTCTATTTTCGAGTTAATAATAATCTGAAGTGCCGGAGCGTTGCATATTTTTCGGTCGCAAATTTTAGAATGACCCCCAGCCCATGTTAAAATTTGAAATAATGTTCGGGAAAATGGAATTTTCGAAGAAAATGAAGGTGTTTTTCTGATGATGATTTTCTCGACTTTTTCCGTTTGTACTATACTGGAAAAAGTCGAAAACTTGAAAAAATGTGTTGGTGAGTTTCCAATGGTCAAAAACTAGCATTTTCTATGATTTTTGATGTTTTAGGATAGAATAAAATGGCTTTTTAAGCTTATCTATCGGAAAATGCGGTATATTCGGAATCATTACAAAATATCCTATATAACTACTAACTAAGAATCCAGAGTTACTCATTTTCTTCCAAAAAACTGCCATTTGGCCTCACTGTGCGTCAGGCGTCCTCTCCTTTACGCCCTCACGTCTTTCTACCAATTATTTATATAAACTTTCCGGTCAGAAATCGTGTAAGAGGAATCGATATCTCTACAGAATCTATATGAAAAGTACTTCTAAGCAAAAAAATATAGTTGGTACGCAATTCAACTTAACGTTCGTAAGAAGTTGCACAACTGCTCATCGTGTGACTCCTGGCCTCATTGACCATAAAGTGGGAAGAGTGCGGCGTTTACTCTTATCTTCTCCAATTACTGCCTGATCAGTGCCCGGATTCACATTCCTTCGACTCTGTCAACACTCGATGGCTCGAGATTTTAGTACACCTGCTAATTGATTGAACTCAATTCTGCAAGGAGTTAGCGAAGTCATGCAGCATGAGTTAGTTGAGGGATTTTTCACAGAATCATTTCCCTAATCGATTTTCTGCAACCTACCTATTAACGTTTTTATTATTTTTTTCGGGTCGTTCTTATAAAAAACTAGAAACCCTTAAGCCCACACTTCCGGCGGAAATAACTTTCAGTTTATTAAATTCTGAACGTCCCCAACAACATTTAGCGCTGAACAGCATGCTAACAACAAAATAACCCAACAACGTAACCAAATTAGCCCAGACGACGCTGGGGATGGCCGATTTGACGAATGAGGAAAAAAATACAGGAGGTGACATGAATACCCACAAACCTTCTTCAGGGATACCTACCGAGCAATAAACTGCTCTGAAATCCGACCAACAGCGTGAATGCGTCAGAAGTACTCATTTCTGGTACTTATTAAATGTAAATTTTCCGCTCTGGGGATGAGGCACATTGTTTACTCAAGGTACTCAAGTTTTTAGAAAACTGACCATATAAATTCAATCTATACTCTAATCATTTAAGTATTAGTTTCAAAACAGGGTACAAGTTGGTTAAAAAAAATGTTTCCCCATTGTACTCCGCAACTTGCCTCACATGTGCTCCGTTAAAATCTTTTTTCTTGCTTGTTAGTTTTATCCGTGGTGATTTCATTCACAAAACGAGATTTCCAGCGTTTGTTGCACATCTTGAGCGAAATTGCGTACTCAAAAAATGGTTCATTTTCCCCCCTGAAATGTTATTTTAGAATCTGAATCCTTAATAAAAAAAGAGGGTTCAAAAACAAAAGTTTGTCTGTATTCCGCACGTATTTGTTTTTGAGTTCTACACAAAAGATAAAGAGGATTTTGCTATTCGAAAATAGATCAGTTGTCGATACGTTTAATTTTTGCTGTTTACTCTTGTGAAGTGAAACTCCTAAAGCTCCTGATAATATTCAAAAACATCGTCCACGTCCCGGTGGTCAACTTGTTGGAAACCGCTAGGTTAACAAATTGTACCTCAGAACCGAATTATACAGGTGGCATAAGAAGGTACCTTTAACACCTCAATTATCATAATCTTGAGGATTAGTTCCTTTATGCAAATGGAATGTGAGTATTACGTTGTATGTTTGTAATGGAAAGTTGGTCTTGCAATCCTTGAACCCAACTATTTTTCTGATGCGATGATAGGTATAGGTACAGGCCATTCCATATAGTCACGAAGCCGTAAACGGTAGGTAGGGCTATAATATGCGTTGGTATGGGTTGCCAGATGGGATTATATATCACAATCCAAGAGTTTTGGATAACGTGGTGATACCAGTCGTGTGAACTTACTGTGAAATCGTGAGGTCACATCAGAACATTTTATTGCAGTGCTGTTCTGAGGACATTTGGATTTGAGATTAGTGAAAGTAGCCTTGCGAGTTGTGACGTGAATTAATATTTATTTTACTGTTGATAATAAATATTGTAAACCTATTAAAAAACGAATAGATTAAAACATGCATTAGGTACCTAATAAATTATAGTTCATTTTCACAATATGTAGTCACTGTTTCCAGTGTATGTGTTTCATTTTCCATTCCCCTCAGTTCAACCAGTTCTTCCAATTTGGATAACAGCTATTCCGATATGTGCTATAATAAATGTTGGTTTATCAGGTACCTTAAGTAATGAACCTTTGCAGTGTAACAAGACGCGCGTTCATAAATTCAGATTTTATTGGCACATTTTGAAAGATTCGTTGACACACGTTGGTCTGATGGGGTGTGTGGTCGTAAAACCCTTTCCAAACTTGAAAAAAAATATACACAAAAAATAAACCTGCCACACCCTTCTGCTGGAGTGCGTACACTATTCGTCTGACCCGATTTTTGTATTCAATATTACCCAACCAGCTGAGGTCAGCTATCCCTTAGGCAATCTGCGCACAATATAAAAACATCAAGCAGCAGCTCAGAGATCTAAGTAGATCAGCAAGTTACAGGAATGAAGGATACTCACGTGCTTGTTTTACATCACCACTTTCCACTTTGACTTAGATCTTTTTAGACTCCTAGAGCTGGCCGAGGCCTTATGTTTACATGGTTTTTCTTACTTCGGAAGGTCCAATTGCAATCAAGTGCAATAGGTGTCTCCTTAGAGAATTTCCATGGAGAAAATTCGAATTATCAGAAATTCCATAGAGAATTATCAGAAATTCGCATAACTAAAATTTTGGCCATTGCAACACCTGAATCATTTTTCTTCTTGTCTTCTTGCTGAAACGGCTTTTTGAACCAAGGGCGAGGGTAATGGGTACCTATTCCTCATTATCAGTCCATCCAAAGCTGTCTCTTGGTTCTTTGTTTCTGAGTCTATTATCATGTAAGCTTTATTTAGAATTTCGTATTAAAATTTCAAGGTTTATTGAACAAAAAAATAAGGCTTTCCAAATAAAATTCAAGGTACACTGATGAAAAATTAAAACTCTTCCACTCTTTGATTTGAATGAGAAAACCCAGATTTGATTTATATTTAAATGAGCACATGAACCGTTGAATATATTAATTTATATTGAATATATAAAGTGATGAGGGCCCTCTTCATTATTATTCTGGTAATATTAATATGTAAAAGGAAGATCTCTTCCTACTTTCTTGTTTCCCATGGGAGGGTTCACAAGATTGTAGTGACTGGCACTAGGAAACAGTCACATTGATGTTTTCCAGTTGCGAACCAAAATTACTCTCATCTTGCTGTTGACCGAGACCTTTTTGAACAAATGATCTACCTAAAATCAGTACTTACTGTCAGGAGTGATTATGGAAACTCGTTCGCGCTCACGATTGCGCGAGTTAGCACGGAAGAGGTTGCTGGATGCGGCTGAAAGATACAAGATCCGCTACGATGTCCAAGTGATGCATACCACTCCATTAAAGTACAGTGATGGGGATAAGGTATGGTATTTCTGGCCGAAACCAAGACTGGGAAGGTGCCCGGAATCGCAAGGCCCGTGGGTAGGTCCGTGTAAGGTGGCGTCGAAGATTACAGACCTGGTATTTCGAATCGAGTTACCAGATGGGTTCAAGAGAATGGTACACGCTGACAAACTGATACCATGCGATCTGGGACCAACGGATGGAGGGGAGAGTGGTGTAGTGAACCACCTGAAACAGTCACACTGATTAATGTTTACAAGTTGACAATAAAATTCAATCTTATTCTCGCCGTTGAAAAGAGTTGTTTGTATTTTAACATGCAGGTTTTAATATTCACAGGTTTAAACTTACCACATCATTTCACTAAATCATAAAAATATGAGTTTAGATATTATTGAAAATGTGCATTTCTCTAGTAACGGGAACAGTCCAGTTGGTGACTGCGACCAGTGCGGCGGACGCAGGACCACCTACGCAGATGAAACCGGATCTTCTATCCCTATCTTAATTACGCGGTTTATTTCTCGGTTTGGCCAACTAGTACAAGCCCAGACATATCAATGCACTCTGACAGGAGAAATCCAGCGATATCAAGGATATCACTGCGCTGATAGAAGTTACATGATTCAGCTAATGGGTCAGTTTTTCCTTTTTTGGTTCTCCGCGTCACCCTTATCTACGAAAAGCTCATAATGAAAGTCCTGTGAACTGAAGGTCAATCAGCAATGTTTTTTTGCTTACCTACGGTATGATGGAGTCACTAAAGTTGATCATTTTCAGAATTTAATAACTGCTGATCTCTCTTTGGCCAACGTTTTCTAAAATACAAAGTGACTACATGGAAGAAGGATCTCCTACTTCCATGCCATGACTACCAGTGGGACTGCTGTAAGTATGGCCTGGCATCAAGAGTTTTTTTTTTCAAATCGGCTGAAGAAACTACCTATTGAATTCGAAATCCTCCACTATAACAGAATCTTCCCATTTGTGATACAACTGCCCATCAATGGATTCAAGGGATTTCCAGCGAGCCATGCATGAGCTGCTGAAAAAATGGGAATGAAGCAGCTTCTGGTTTTTCGCTTGCCTGAAGTGATTGAATGACTGATTAGATTTTGGCATCATGGGACGGAGAAGTTCGATCGCTAGCAGGATGGCAGAACTGTATTAGATTGACTTCTTCATTGTTAATGTCCCGTTTGTTGCAGTAATTGCAGTTCTGGTTACGTGCCCTACGAGATAGCCCATCGGCATTGGCATGACGTTTCCCTTCTCCGTGGATTATCATGAAGTTTAGTGCTCATTATTGAAGCTTCAACAATGCGTTTTTCTCAATTTCTAAAAGAGCTGACAAACTTGTTTTTTCTGCCAACCCTTCCCTTCATGATTATTGCTTCCGAGTTATCCAACTTGGTACGGTGAACAGTTCCAAAATTCATCCTGAGTTCTTATTCTTCAGCATAGTATCCGTACTAGTAGATACTTCAATGGTTCTAAACGCATTCATTGAAGTATTACCGGTATTTAATCGTTCTGCATGCTGATAGGCATAACTTGTTCCTGTAGAATAGGGGAATGTACCAAAGCGATGTAGGTACATATGTAGTAGGTACTTTATTCCCACTTTCGCCCGACTCCACAACTAGCATCGCCTACCAACCTACGTTCACCTGAGAATCCTTCATTAAATCACTGTTCGTTCTTTCGCATCCTAACTTCAACTCACAAATCACAGAAAGGCTTTAATGTCAAACATTGCGGCTTTTCTCAGCATCTAGAGCAACGCTCTCAAGCAACCTTCAGGGAAGTCAGGTGGGTCCATTAATATTTCCACCAAGCACACTCTAGGTAACATTAATCTGCGTAGGAGAGCAAAGGGAGTTCAAAAGCGTTCGCAACTGGAACAGGTCGTTGCGCCACGGAACTAACTAATCAGAACATTTTTTAGGTCTATAATGAAGTATCCACGAAAGAACATAATCTACTACCCTAAGAAATAAGAAATAAAATAAACCATTTTATAGAAAGTTTTCGATCTCGGGCGTTTGAGAATTTCATCCCTTATTTTCCTAGTGGCTCACACTATCACCAATATTTGATGCACAACTAGTTTCCAAATGGGACTGTCATACCAAATTTCATTTTTTTTAATTAAAAACCTTCGTTTCACATTGGACTACTCTGGCCCTTGTGGTAGTACGTACATAATTTACAATTTTATTGTAATGCACAAAATATAAATAATCAACCATAGGTCTTTTCTGATCAAAAACATCGCGCGGGCATTAAAAAAAGGAGGGTCTCTCTACTCGGTGTGTCATCGAAACAACTTTTTGACATTTGTCTTACTATCTGTGTCTGGGCGTCAAAAAGAATTGTTTAGAAATACAAAAATCCAATTTTTTGGGGCACTAACCGTGATGATAGAAACTGGAAATTTGAACCACAGTGGACCATCATGGTTTTAAACCAGATGACCAGCTTCCAGATCAGCAGAGTCGAAATTGAGTTTTTAGATCAGCCGAGCCAGAAATTGACCCCTACATCTGCTGAGTCAGAAATATTGAGCTCCCAAATCAGATGAGTCTAAAATTGAGCTCTACATCAACTGAGCCAGAAAAAGAGCTCCCAGATCAGCTGTGTTGAAAATTGAGCTGATAGATTAGCTGTGTCAAAACTTGAGAAGAATAGCTGTATCTGTACACCATAATTTAACATCCAAAGGTGAACAGAAGAGAAGTTTGGCTGAGAATCAGGTTTTGTGATGTACCTAGGTAAGGTACTGAATTGAAAATATGTACGTTTTGAGTCATCTTTTAGCGAATTTTCGAAGAAAATGAAGCTATTGCAATGGCTTCAAAATTTGTGCAATGCAAATTTTTGAAAATTTTCTTTATGGAAATCCGTTTCAGAACGTTCTAAAACAATTCCTGAAATTTAACACTTTATATAATAAATTAACATTTTTAATTGTGCCTCCCTGTAGGTACTAAACCTTTCGGTCGTGATCAATACTAATCCCCAAAGGGTGTTAGTGGCGATCCAGGGTATCAAATATGACTTTGAATGAGTGGAAACAGTTTAAGGTGAAAAAATGTGCCCTTGGCAGGACTCGAACCTGATATAATATGTCACCCCAGACGATAGCTGACCGAGGAATCGAGATAAAAATCTGAAAGAAATTCAAAATGTCAATAATATCAAAAGAAAGGTTAAGTTCGTTGGCCAGAATTTTTGGAGTACTCCAAGGTTCAAATTTTGAACATTTAGAGTTAAAAATCGCGAAAAAACGCGTTTTTTGAGGTTTTTGATGTAAATTACCATCTTAAACATAGGAACATATGGTATATTCGGAATCAGCGTGAAATTTCCTATAAGAATCACCCACCAAATTGGTTAGAATGATTCTTTGAAAATTCGCTCATCAACTCATGCTGCATGAATGGGACGTTTTTCGTTCATTTGACCTGATTATTTCAGCAAGGGGACCCATCTTTATCTATTTCTCTTCGAACCAGTCGATCGATTCCACTTAGTCCCTCCTTCGTACATAGTAACTTATGTCAATCTACAACAAACCTGTACTCACCAACTCAGGTAAGTGTAACTCCTTAAGAAATTAAGCACGCAAAAGCGTGTTCCATGTTTTTCGGTCTTCGTTCGGTTCGCATTGTGTTCTGCTGAAACCTATGCGTACATGCATTGTGGTTATAAACTACGCTATAAGTCTTAACCAGCTGGGCATCGTTGTTAGCACATTTTATCTCTGTCTCCTTCAGGTATAACGACATAAGAGATGCAGATAAACTGCGGACCTGGCCATCATTCCTCAACTCACGACTCTCCGTGACTCGAGAGCGCTAACATGACAAAAACTTACCCGACCACAGCGGATGACACAGAAAACCGAATCCTCCTCAACTCTTCTTACGTCTTTTCCTCGGAATAACGCTTACTACTGATACAACCTTCTCTACAAACTTTCTCAGTAGTCTGTCTGTGTGTGTGCATGTGTGTATTGCAAGGGGGGGTGTCGGACGCTATTCATGATAAGCAAACGGAACCGGTGCTCAATCCGGCGTTTGTTCAATATTTGAATAACGGCCGAGTCATACTTAACTGCTCTTGAAAAGTCATCCTTCATGAATGAGATCAAACATTGGAGGAATATACATAACAAGCCGTCGTCACTGGTTTAGCCCTCTCACGTCCTGAATCAAATCAACTCGCGCCCCTCAAGGCCTTACAGTTTCGAATTTGAACATTTCTCGATCTTTCACCATCATGAATAACGAGAATAGGACCAAAGTAGAGAAGTAAACCAAACAACGAAATAGCTAGGTCCTTTAGGCTGTGGAACTCGGCCTTCATTTTCACTGCAGAGGCTTATCCTAGCCTCACTGAGGTACCTTCCTATATTCAAACGAACTACATTCTGGAATGTCTACAGTGGCACCAGATTCCCAAAGTGTTCTAACTAAAGTTAAAAATAATAATCCGACTCGAAATTCACGTATATTAAAAAAGAAATGATTAATGAGATGCAGACACTTAGAACAAAGGGTATCCACACGAAGCTTCTTTGAATTATAGGGCGCAATTGGACACCAGGAGAATGTTTTTGGACCGAAAAGCATAGGAATGCAACCTTATCCCTCTACGACATGTGAACCCCCCCGTGTTCCCACATTCAGACCTCCGACGCGCTTTCACTCACGATCACATCAAAGAATCGAAAAAGTATATATCTGAAATATCCGTCCGGAGAGAGGTACAAATGTTTATGCCCTGCTCCTACAAAATATATTCGGTTCCGCTCAATATCGGGAAATAAACCTAAAGAGCTTTAATTCATAATATCACGACTAAGAACAAACGACCTGCTCAGCAACTACTATTTTAACGGAATTGAGGAGTGTTTTTTCAAAAGGGAACATAATTATACATTTTCAAAAAACGTTACGGAGATGATAGAGACGAAATGCACAGCCAGTTTCATATTTTTTTCAGGGTTTCTGGGCGTAGTATTGTACAACCAAGCATAGCGTATGTTACCCCACAATATTAACTGATTACATTTAAAAATGGAGGAGAAATCGCCATTTTAATTTTGGATATGTGCTATTTTGAACGGAAAATGTCATGATGTGCTTTTGATTGAAACCCTGAAGTATAGGAATTTTAAGATTCCCAAAGACACAAAATTTCTGGTCACAACAATATTATATAATTCGAGTACTGGGCGTATAGAGTTACAACTAGAAGTTAATGTACCTGGTGGGGGGTATTTTTCACACAAACCAACAGTGTTTAATTTGAACTAGGTTCCTCGGTATATTAAAACCTGTTTGGAGGCATTACTAGTCGCCTTCGTCTTAATAAAAAGTTGGAGCAATGGTGGATAATAATATTATTATAACAAGAATACAGAACAATGAATAAAATTATCTTATTTAGAAAATTCAAGAAACTATCTCATTTTTTCAACATTTTTTTAATAGTGTTATTGTAGGTACCAAGAATATAGAACAATGAATAAAATAATTTTCTATTTTACAAAATTCACAAAACTTTTTCAACATTTTAAAACTTGAATCCTGGGCTGATTTTTTTTTTTATCGTTGTGAAGTCAAATGTGCAGATCAATGTCCTCCCGCATTCCCCATCCTGCTCGTGGACCTCGATTCCATCTTCACACGTACCACCGTCACCAAGGATTATGGGCTTGTTCCATGCTAATTCAGGAGTGTTAATCTATTCGTTTCCAAAATGCGTTTTGAGAAGATGTAGTACCTACATCATTCTTCTTTTCAGCAGGCAAACAAATCACTATATTTCTCCTGTCTAGCTGCCTTGTCCAGGGGTAAGCCTTGTTTCTTCCGGCGACTTCCATTGTTAAGTTCATCCACTGTATCTTTCACACCACTGATACGGAAACACTCGAAACACTACGCGCAGAACAATAGCGAAAAATTAGATCTCAAAACAGTATTGTCAACCAACAGCTTGCTCAAGCGATAAACAGGTTGCCGAAGGACAGAGTGCGCTTTCGCGATGGATAGCTATAATAACCTTATCTATGAAACATAAGGTACCTCACCCGCCATCTATTGGCTCATAATGCCAATCTATCAATTACTAGTACTACCAGAAGAGTGTACTGTTGGTGCGGAGGATACGTGCCCTTTTGAAAAAACTGAGTTTCATTCAATGTGTTATACTAAGGATATGTTCCTTTTTGATTGACGTGATCTGAAAAATTTTAAGGGAATGGATTTGTTACCTTTCGGTTGAAACACCTCACTTTGCCTCTAAAATAAACAGCGATATGTTCCGTTTGGAATGCTACAGCCTGGAGGGTTCGATGGGGCTTATCCAAAAGATGCGGAAAATGCAAAAAACGGTTTTGGAAAAAAGTGTATATGTTCACTTTTGAAAAAACACTCCTCAATTGGTTTATTAGATAGCAAGCAATGTTCAACTACTTGCCCTGGAACTCTGAAAATAGCACAGCATAATATAGCGTGATCCTGCCAACACACGATCATGCCTCTTGGAGGACATTGAAACGATTAGTTTTGTTTGTTTTTTTTTTTTTTGTAAAAATTTTATTGCACTAAATTTACGCTTATTAGCAATTTTGTTCTGAGTAACATAGAAGTTATAATTATTTGAATTACAGAAAAACTTGAGATACTTCACTTAGTCTCTTATCTTTTCTTATTTGTACTTCCTTAGCGCCCTAAATGCACTTGCGGAATCACTGATTTTACTCACTCCCCAACTCACAAATATCATTTAGTGAACCAATTCGTATGGGGCTTCCTTCTTTTGAGTCTACGGAGTAGGTCATCGACTTCAAGGAGACGGACAGCTTCCTCGTAGATGTGACCCTTTAGCCGCTGATGATGGGCGATAGCTTGTTTCTTGATGACTTCATTGAGTGGATCGACTTGCAGCTCAGTGTGCAGTCGGACATTTCTGGTGTACCGGTATGCATCGACACAGCATCTCAGTACATTATTTTGAAACCTCTGTATGATATCACGGATACTTCGAGCAGTTCAGCCCAGCATAACTGCGCTCCATAAGTCCAGACCATCGATAATATATAGAACTAGTTCTAAAAGTAGTTCTATATCGATGGTCCAGACTGGTTTGAGGACTTGATTGTACAGCTTCAGCTTTTTCTTCAATCGACATTTTTGAGCGTCGACCCATTAGCAAGTACATCTTTCTGAATTTGATCACAAGTTCTTCCTTCTTTTTTTGACGTGCGATTTCCAGTGAGGCTTTACGTCCACGGTCATGCCCAGGTATTTGGCTTCATTGGCATGTGGAATTGATGTTGTGCTGTTGAGGTTTACTGGTTTAACGTCGATTCTCCTGTTGGTGAAATCAAAGTGTACCGATTTAGCCTCGTTCTTTCTTTGTTTCTCCACTTCGCTGTCCAGTCATATAGGACTGAGACAATTAATCAAGTGTATCACTATATCACTTAATCAATCAAATTGAAAGGCTGTTTTTGAAATTTAAGGTCTAAAAACACAGTTTTTGTGCAGTGTGTTAAATTATGTCTCTCAATTTGATTCATTATTGATTGACTCGATAGAATCAATACTCTTTCTTGTACCTTAAACCACTATTTTGTTAAATCATCAGACTAGGTACTGTATTTCAGAACTCATTGGGGTAGATTTTCGGTTTTACCTTAAAATTAAACCTTAATAGTTTTGAGACAATGTTCCTTCTTGTTTAAATTTTTCTGCCCAACATTATTTGAATCAATTTCTAAAAATTTGCCAAATTTATTTATTTTTTTTTAAATACCAAAATTGGCCAATTTTATGCCACTCCAAAAGGCTCGAGTGTGCTGATGCATACGTCGCACACCCTTCAAGCCGGCATAATTAAATTGGAGCATGGAGGTTTTCGAAGGTGCTCAATATCATCCAGAAGTCAAAACAGCGAATTCCGACCCACGTCTGTTCCCTGATGGTAAACTAAGCATAGAATAATCATGAACCAGTAACTATCTACTCTCAGTATACTTAATTTCTTTGTTACTACGAGTATTTCTGGTCTGATGATGAACACGGCCTGAAACTAGTCTCCAAGAATCCAAATTTCTCTGTCGAAGAAGTCAAAATCATTCATGGGCGTGTTGCGATTAAAATGAAGGATTGAATTTCATTTCTGTTGGCACCTACGTACTTACTCCTCAAGCTGCATTAAGAAAACTTCAAGTCTCCTTGAAATACAAGTAAAATCTACCTCACTTCCTCAGCGTTCAGTAGGAATAAGAAGCAAGGACAGACGCACGTCGGCCGTCCCATGTTTTATTGAAGAAGGTTTGAGTTACGACCGTCTTCCCGGACGGCTTTTCCGCCGTCTGTTCCTCGCTCGGCTTATTGAGAAGTCATCACGATTTACCAATGAGGATGATTGAACTGTTTCGCTACCTACTCTTCCTTGAGATGTAAGTTAATTCAGTCCTCCCGCTCAGGTCCATGTTGCATTTAGTGGAATCCCGGGTAGGTAGGTAGTAGGATATTCCAGTGGGTTTTGAAATGAGATGATTTTGACAATATTTTACTTAGTAAGTAACTGTGAAAAGAACGTAACTCTAGCGTGATAATTTAGTAAAGGAATAAATTGTGAAATAAAGATATCGGATGTTGAAAAAGCCCGGGGCCTGCCTCTCGTCATGTCATGCCCTTAGTAGCTCGTTGTGCGCGCTCGTAAAATTGGTAAGATATAGTATCCACAGTGGTCTCGGTGATCAAGGTCTCCGCTCTTTCAGTCTAAGGTTACTTTTATCCTTTTTCACTTAAGTGATAACACTGATAACTTATCTCTGATATCTTACCTTTTTAAATAGCACGGTAGGTACCAAACTTCTTTCAGAGCAACGAAATTATAGTGAATCAATCAATCAATCTCTTCAGTATGCTTTCTTTCAATCAGAGATTACAGGAGGCAGTGTATTACCCCTATGTCACAAACCTGCCTTTTCTCAAATCAATAATTTCTATTTGTTTCCCCAACTTAACGTTAACATTTTCTTGACGAACAGTAAAGTTAAAACCCCAAGCAACATACAAAAATAAAAACTGAATAGGTACCCCATTCGTATGGAGGGAACTTACAATTTACCGGGGTTTTTAAATTTGCAGGAATACAAATTAGGGGAATCAAAAAATAAATCGACGAATAATCGAGAGTTTATAAAAATTTTGCGTTCTGAAATGTTGTGCTGGCATCTATTAAAAAATTCACAGTTCATCGAAGTCAACATAAAGTAGGTACAGAAAAATGGAAATACTTACCTACCCTTGCATCAATGGACTTGCAACATTTCCGTCTGATCAAATTGGAAAAAGATGAAGGAATACAGGAGTAGATGTAATATGG
>JAEMON010000005.1:5725759-5740114 GCA_030264115.1 Lygus lineolaris
TAACAACTGACATCTGCAGGTTCTGTGAAACAGAAACAGAGGGTGCATCATGTGCACTTGTGATGCACTTGGTCGATTAAGATATAATACCCTTGGAAACGATATTCTAACCCCGGATGATATTTCCAAGATGGAGTACACTGATCTTCTCCGCTTTGTTAGAAAGTGGGGGGAGGAGGTTTTTATTGAGCCCTTTCCCATAGGCTAATGCAGCCTGGGGTCAACCCACAATAGATCTTAAAGGTCGCAGTGGGGGGGGGGGGGGGGGGGGGGGGGGGGGGGGAGCTGAGACTCAGAACCCGACAGTCCCTCTACCTTAATTTAAAAAAAAAGCGATGATAAGAATGCGTACACTTACTTTGATTCTTATGATTCTTATAAAGTACACGGGCGGAGAAACATTTCTCTGTTAAAAAAAGATAATTCATTTTGTCTTACATTAAAAAATGTCTGCCAAGTTGGGTGTGGCATATAGCTTCCTCCTATCCATAACATGATCAATATAACATACTTATATATTTAAAAAAAATCATCAAAGGGATTACTACCTGCACAATCCCTGAAATTTCCATCGAAATCGGATGGAAATTGTAGAAGTTATGGGAGTTTGCGCATGCTCAGTGGGTACCACTAATCCGAGCTTTGTGAAACTCATAGGGCATTATCGAATCTCCGATTCTCAACTGTCCTCCAAATTTAAGCGAAATCGGACCTTTGGGTAGCGAGTAATTGATGTTACAAGGATTTCAAGTTTCACGCATGCGCAGTAGATACCGCTGATCCGATCTTTACTCGTAGGATATCATCGAACCTTCAATCTTAAACTACCCTCCAAAATTCAGCGAAATCGGACGATTAGGTCGCGAGAAATTGATGTTTCGAGGATTTTACGGTTACGCATGCGCAGAGGCTACCGTTGGTCGTCCGGTAATGAATTTCACAGGGGACCATCTAGGGCCTAACCCGCGTAATCCCTGAAAATTTCATCAAAATCGGATGGAAATTGTGGAAGTTATGCGTGTTGCAAGGATTCCCGGACAAACAGACAGACACGAAACCAACATTGTTCAAGAAGGTCTAAAACGTAAAACGCGAGTTGAAATTTTGATTTTGGAGACAAAACAATTTCACATTCCAAAAGTGAAGACAATGCTTCCGCTACCTTGGTAGACTCGGGAGCAATATATTACATGCCTGTTATCGTTTCTCCTAATTCATGCATTAATTTAGTATCACTAATAAAAGAGCTCAACCAACTACATTGCTCATCAATACTGGGATGGGGGAATTGCATGAATCTTTCTGATAGAGTTTTGAAAGTAACGAAACCGGAGCCGTTAATCGATAAAAATGTTTAAATATGATCCAAGGGAACTCATTGAAACCTAGCAATTATAATTTCCAGGGCCTGACCACTGTGCATTTCATGAGACTTGATCCACATTAATATTTGTCTCTTACAGGTGTACTTCCTATGGATCTGCCCCTCCCATCGTCATTTCGAGTGGTTCATCGAGGTCCTGAGAGACGTTGAAAAGAAAGACGTCACGAACGTTCTTGAAATTCACATTTTCATAACTCAATTTTTCCACAAATTCGACCTCAGGACAACTATGCTGGTGAGTAAATCCTTGGCTAACGAATCTCATGACCTCAAAATAACGTTAACGTTGACAAATTGTCCAAGAAGAATGAGAATCAGGGGCGGCTGGTGGGAACAGGCAAGATAAGGATTGCCTAGCCAATAATCTATGTAAATTTTGGAAACAAATCGGAAATTCTGATTCTAAAAGTAATTTCCATTCTACTCTTTTCTTTTCTATATTTATATTTTGGCAATATTCTATTTCATCTCAAACTAACATGAATGTCGTGACTGCAAAACAAATCCTGAAGGAGATCATGTCTAACCTGCGAGAATTACGAAAACAGAAATAAAATTGGTACATTATTCGATGAGAAAAGTTTGAAAGCAGACCCCTCCGGTACCACCTTAAAAGAACTTCCTTTATTTTATACGAAAAATTTGTCACCTAGGTATGAATTCGTTGATTATTGATGTTGACATTTTTAATCTACAGTGTGAAGGCATAATATTCATATACTGCATGCATAGGCATATGCATATAATGTGCAACACCTTAGCTGAGTATTATATATATATATAAAACATTATTATTATATATATAACATTATTATAAATACTAGTTAAGGCGTTGAACTGAGTATTATATACAGGGTGTCCGGTCTAGTAACGACGAAACTTCAGGGAACGATTCTACAACCAATTTGCAACAAAGAATGTCTCCTAGCAATTTCTTTATAACCCCTTGTTTTTTCAAGTTTTTTCACATTTAAGTTCTTTTCGTGTGTTCGACCTTGTCTCACTAAAATGACCATAACTTCCTTAATCGTCCATGTAACTTAAAAAAAGGATACCGTTGGAAAGGGCATTAAATTTCCCATCAGATGGGCCACATACCTTTCTAAATCCGTGACCAATCAGTTTGTTTCTAGTCCAATCTTCCAACTTGTTAGTTTTTAGTGTTTTTTGAGAAAATTCGTAAGAGATTTTCGCTCATTTTTCGTAGAGGGAAAGCGATCCGCTCTTCGGATAAAACATCCTGAAACCCTTGGCTTTCCAACGGTATAATCAAATTTAAATTTACTCATAAATTGATGGAGAAAAATGCATTTAAATGCTGAAAAACGCGTTTTTTTCCGGGGAAATCGGGTATTTTAGGGTGTTTTACAGCTACTCATAGTTTGAGGTGGTAGGTATCGTTTTCCATGTTATTTTTGACGCTGAATCGAATGGTCAAACTCCCAAATAATTTTGACTATCAAAAAGCTCATTTTTGGGCAAATATGGTCAAAATATGCAATATTTCGTTTCGTCGTTACTAGACCGGACACCCTGTATAGAGATGCTTAGAGCCTTTTGGGACTCCCATTAGGATTGATTTTTTCGAAGCCACTGATATTCTATGTTTGTACCAGTCGGAAGGATTTAGAAAAATTGCTGCGATTTGAACTCAAATTTGAGAATACAAATTTTAATCAATAGATGTATATATTGTGGTCAACCTGTTTCTTGATAGGCTGAGAAGACCTTACTCTGTCTGATCAACTGATTGTTGTTTCCTTTTTCAGTATATTTGTGAAAATCACTTCCAACGCCTTTCAAAAACAAGCATGTTCACCGGGCTGAAAGCCATAAATCATTTTGGAAGACCTGACATGTCCTCCTTCCTCAAATTCGTGCAGAAGAAGCACAGCTACGTAAGTTTATCATACTAATTTGAAGAGTTTTGGTGAAAACTAACATGTTAATTATGTAACATTTTTGGACTGTTTATGATATTGTTCACCTTATGTCTTCCTTTATTGTAAAAAGTGCCTCGTATTTACCTAAAGTGCCCTTCTGGATATACCCCCCCATGTCCCTGTAACTTTTTTCCTTTCAGAGAATTTCGAGAAGGGACGGTAGTACTGCAATTTTGTCCACGGGTAGGTACATTACGATATGTATGTTGTATGACCGTTACGTGTATGAGTAACTCCGACGAGAAAAAGCGAGATACAGTAAAAAAAAAAAATATATATAGACATAGAGCTCAAACAATATACTAGGAAATTATCATAGGAAATTATGAGTTTGTTGGTCAGCATTTTAGGAGCATTCTAATGGATCAACTTTTAATAGGTATGTAAGACTCAAAAATCGTAGAATGTCTATGTTTCTTGACCTATATTTTCGATTACCAACGTAAGGAATATTGAGTCTTTACCGTAGAGAACGCAATTACGCAAAAACTTGCCTGACCCTATTCACCCCACCTTTCGTAAACAACAAGAAAACAACAAAAAAAGTCTGCCAAGTTGGGTGGGCAGTATAGCTTCCTCACTTTTGTAACATGGACGTATATAATCAGTTATAAAACATTTCAACGATCTCGGTAGGATAGTTTCGGAGTCAGGAGAATGCCGATGAAAATAAATTTCGTTTGCGCATGCGCAGTAGCCATCACTTATCATCCAATTGTGGCGAAATTCATAGGTAGGTAATTGGTTTGGAGTCAGCGCTCAACTAGCCTCCAAAATTGAGCAAAATCCGTCCATTAGGAACTGAGAAATCGTAGTTTCAGGAAATTTACGTTGGCGCATGCGCACACCCATCTAATGGTCCGATAGCTATTAAATGAATAGGGAACTGAGTAGGGGCTACACCGTACAACCTCTGAAAATTTCACCAGAATTGTTTGAGTAGTTCCGGAGTTATGGCTATGAAACTAATTTCAAATTGCGCATGCGCAGTAGGTTATACTGATAGAATCGTGTTGAAATTCGAAGGTAATTGTCAGTCTTCAACTACCCTCCGAATTTGAGCGAAATCGGTCGATTAGGAACAGAGAAATCGTAGTTCCAGGAAATTCACGTTTGCGCATGCGCACTACTAGTGGTCCGATGGTGATGAAATTCATAGGGGACCCTCTAGCGTCTAACTCGCGTAATCCCTGAACATTTCACCAAAATTGCTCGAGTCCTTCCGGAGATACGCCCATGACAACTAATTTCAGGTTTGCGCTTGCGCAGTAGCTATAACTTATCCAATCGTGACAAAATTCATAGATTATTGTCTTGAAGTCATTCCACAACAACCCTGCAAATTTGAGCCAAATAGGGTAATTATTAACTGAGATACAGGGGTGTCAGGACATTCACGTTTGCGCATGCCCTCAAGCTACTAGGTCCGATGGCGATGAAAATGATAGGGGACCGTCACGGAACTAACCCGCACAATCCCTGAAAATGTCATCAAATTCGGACCACATCTTCACATAGTTTTGCCTGGGACAAGGAATTGACTACAGACCGACAGACAGACACGGAACCAAAATTGTTCAGAAAGCTCTGAAACGTAAAAAGCAAGTGGAAATTTTGATTTTGGAGGACAAAAACTTTTTTTATTTCCTGCACGAATACATAGCTTCCTACCTTCGGTAGTGAGGAAGCAAAAGTTCCATTCATGCAGCATGAGTCGGTGAGCGAATTTTCAAAGAATAATTTTACCCGATTTGGTGCGTGGTTCTTATAGGAAATTTCACACTGATTCCGAATATACCATATGTTCCTACGTTTAAGATGGCAATTCACACCAAAAACCTCAAAAAAACACGGTTTTCGACGATTTTTGACTCTAAATTTTCAAAATGTCTGGCCTACGAACTCATCCTTTCTTTTGATATTATTGACATTTTAAAATTTTTTTGGATTTGTTATCTCGATCCCTCGGGCAGATATCGTCTGGAATGACATATGTACATATTAAAAAAGGTTAAATTTCAGGAACCGTTTTAGAATGATTTGAAACGGATTTCCATGAAGAAAATTTTCAAAAATTTTCATTACAAAAATTTTGTAGCCATTGCAATAGCTTCATTTTCTTCGAAAATTCTCTAAAATGATAAAAAATAGAATTTCCAAGGCACGGAGACACATACTATAAAACTAAAATAAAACCGTTTATTGAAAACCCTGGCTGATACCCCTACAATGAAATGTTTTAACTAATTTGCCTTTTCCTTAATCTTTCAGGTCAGCAAAATCGGAGTGTTCAGCTGTGGCCCCAGACCGCTGACGAAGAGCATCATGACAGCCTGCGATGAAGTCAACAAAGGACGAAAACTCCCGTATTTCATCCATCATTTCGAAAACTTCGGTTGATCCGCAACAGAGTCGACCAGGTTGACCGGTCGACGTTTCCATTTGATCGAGTACAAAGTTTTTGAACTGATGAACTTTTATCGAAGTGCGAATCGTGTCTTCACCTGTCGCAGAATTCAAAAGACTGTTTAAAAAAATAATTTCAACGAGTTTCATGCGACACTAAGAACTTGGTGACGAACTGCTAACCACGGTTTGATTAACACGTGTACGTATACCTATATGAGTAAGTATTTTGTATTCTGAACCGCAATATTTTCTAGCTAGTACCTTACGATTGATCTGATATCTAATGAACCACAAGTAAAGTGGCAAAGATGGAAGTAGAAGTATTGGTACAGTTGAGTTAGCCATATGAACTGCTTTTTCAATTCCAACTGATCCAAGAATAAAATACAAAACAAAATGCAAAACAAATTATCCAGAAGGAAAGAATGAAGGAGAAAAACCATTCGGGTCAAATATGACTTGAACAACTACCACCCTGATTCTCACTAGCGGTCACATTCCGACTCAACAGAAAAAGCATGTTGCAACTTTTTGGAAAGCTCTCCCGTAGGTCTACAATTTGAAATAATAATGAAAATACACATCTGTTTCTCACTGTTCAATAGGTAAACCATTTTTTTTAAAATCTAATTGGGATAGATAGATGGTTAAATTAAAATGTTGAAATCTACGCCCATGTATAATAGTTGTCAAATTTGTCCTATCAATCAGAGTGGAGGGGAGAAAGGTAGGGTAGGTACCGTAAACCGGGGTGAAGGCGATCAAAATTTCATGTTTTTCCAATATTTCTCCCTAAGAAAGAAGTACCAAAATTTTGGAAAAAACAATATATATTCCTTCACATCTCACGAGTACATTGACCTAATTACATTAATTATATAATGTTTTTTCACCTTTTTTTTTTTAATTCAAAGACTGATCGGCTTCACTCTTGGGGTAGGGGTGAAGGCGATCACCCGTGTTTTTAGACTGTATATCGCCTTTAGCTCATTGAATAGGCAAAGGCGATCATAATTAGGCTTTTTAAAAAATGTCTGATCCTGCTGTTAAGAGGGGTTGACAATGAGGTTTTGCGGGCCTCTCTCAGCTTGGCGGAAATCCGTGGTTCACAAAACGGGCTGATAAGGAACTGATAAGACACAATCACGCGCTCAAAATACCGTCCACAGGTAGGCAGACAAGCATAGAAATACATGGAGTTATCCATGGGACTACCAGTAAACAACAGCAGCGAGCGCAAGTATAATTAGTTGGAAAAGTCAAAATGATCGCCTTCGCCCCGGTTTACGGTACGATCTCCATCGCTGAGTATGATGTGCCATCGTTGTAAGCTGCCCGCGATATTGTCTCCGCCTGATGGAATCAAATGATTTACCTAATATCGCACGATGTAAAGATCTTCACCAACCGGTGGGTTATTATGAATCTCGAAGTATTTTTATCATGTAAATGTGTAATATTTATTATTATGAATTTGTAAATTTATAATAAACGAATAATGTCAATAACATTTTGTTCTTTGCGTTTTGACCAACGTCAAACAAGAATCTAATACCTACCTACCTCACTACGTCTGTCTGTCGGTGACGGTTCGTGACTATAACGGCTGCACCGATTTCCATGAACGACGAAGAAGTAAAGGAAGCTATGAATTCGAAAAAAATGTAAATGTTGTCCTCCAAAATCAAAATTTCCACAAGCCTTTTATGTTTCAGAGCTTTCTTATCAATTTTGCTTCTATGTCTGTGTCAATTTCTTGTCCCAGACAAAACAATACCAAGTTATGGTCCGATTTTGAAGACATTTCCAGGGATTGTGCTGGTAAGCCCCGTGACGGTCCCCTGTTTTCGACATTTTCATGTTTTTACTTTGACACGCAACCGCGAAAAGCGTTACGGTCACGTTTGTGTAACGCACACGCGATAAACAACCGACCTACAAGAAATATATAGAAATAGAGATATCTAGAAACAAGAGGTAGATTCGTAACTTTACTTTGGCACATAACTGCGAAAAGTGTTAACAGTTACCTACGTTAGTTGAAAATTGAGCTCATAGATCAGCTGAGCTAAGCATTTAGCTCCGAAATCAGCTGAGTCGAAAATTGAGCTCAGAGATCAGCTGAGACGAGAATTGAGCTCTCAGATCAGCTGAGTCGAAAATTGAGCTCCGAGATCAGCTGTTACGAATAATGAGCTCACAGATCAGCTGAGTCAAAACTTGAGGCCAGAGATCAACTGAGGGGGATCATGATGTGGGGAAAAATCATGATACGGTCTCTAATGTTGCTTACAATATTTGACATAGTGACTATCAAACAGTTCACTAAATAAACTAACAGTGACTAAATAAACAAAGATGATAATTTTAACATTTTCAAAGACGAAACCGACACGGAAACAAGGGGTGATAAAAGTTTATTTAGGTATGTTCATTACTTGTGTTGCAAACTTGTACGCTATCAGTTCAATAAAATTTTGTAATCGTCATCGGACCATAGTAGCTTGTGCGCATGTCCAAAGGCGAAAACCTCGAAAATACGGGTTCTCAGCTCCACCTGCTTAGATTGGTAGGTTTGTATCAGTCTAAATGGAAATAAGAGTTTAGGAATAAATTCATAACTCAGTATGTTTTATATAAAATCTATTTACGTATAATACATTTGATACAAAATAATTTACAAGCAGGTACTGTCTAAACCTAAGACTTAGAAATAATTTATTACCTAGTAAGTAGTTGAACCTATACAACGTTGCTTCTCTTAGTATTTCTGCCGGCTAATTCGTCTTGTACTTCTTGTAAACTCTTCCCTTTGGTTTCTATGACTACGAAAGTTGAGAATAGCAGCGCTGCCACGCAAATTCCCGCAAACAGAAAGTAGGTTCCCGCGTTTCCAAGATTGTCTGTGAGCATTTTGAAGGTTTTTGTTACGATAAAAGCGAGAGTCCAATTGAGAGATACGGCTATTCCCGTACAGACGCCTTTGATATCTGCTGGAAGAACTTCCCCAGACATCATCCATGGGATGGGACCGAATCCGATGGCAAACAACAGTATGTAAACGATGACTGCTACAACGGGCACGAGGCCAATAGAGGAAACATCGTCACCTCTGTCTTTCTTCAAGAAGTAGTACCCTAAAATTGATAAACACACGGCCATGGATGCCGCAGAAATTTGAAGTAGAATTTTCCTACCAGCCCTGTCAATTAATACCATTGAAACCAGAGTCGATACAACTTGAGCTAAGCCAACTAGGATAGTGCAAAGTTCGGCAGGTAAGGTTGAGCCTGAATCCTTGAAAATTTTGGACGCGTAGAATATGACTATATTGATACCCGAAAGCTGTTGACAGAACATCATGCCCAAGCTGATGGTGATGGCCAGTTTCGCTTCTCTTCTAGAAAGAGCCTGCATGAAGGACGTCTGAACTTTCCCCTGTTTGTTCATTTCGTTTTCCAGAGCGTGAAGTTCTTTCGTGGTGTTGTACTGAGAACCTCTCAGGGCTCTCAAAGACTTCTCAGCTTGTGTCCTTCGATCCATCTTCAAGAGGAAGACCGGCGTTTCAGGAGCACGGAAAAATGCCACGATGAATATGACTGGCAGAACGCTGCAGGCTGCTGCTATTTGGTAGTAGGTGGCGCCAGCTCCTACTGTATAGGTGAAGAGTATTCCGCAACAAAGCATCAGTTGGAAAGAGGAGCATAACGTTCCTGAAAATGAAAATTATCAAATTAAAATTAATGTATGAGAATCTATTCAACATACAAAAAAAAAACGTGCTTTTAGAAAACTGTGACTCCAACTGTGATTCCTATTATCTTACTACTTATATTACCTTCCTATTTTCGGCATACCAGTCAGACCTAAACCTGTAGGTTCTAAAGGAAGGAATTCTAAAGGATTCTAGAGGGCACCACGATGTAAGTATGTGTCCAAAAATATCGCACCCGTCGTGGAATAAGGGCACAACTCAAAAACCACGATTTTTGTGTTAGTACCGGTTTTGCATTGTGGAAGTGGTGTATTTTGTCTGTAGCAGGTCGGACCTACCCATAATTATACTTTATCACCTCTAGAGTCCGACCTTCTACAGGCAAAATACACCACCTCCACAATGCAAAACCGGTCCTAACTCAAAAATTTGAGTTGTGCCCTTATTCCACGACGGGTGCGATATATGTTCCCCTCTGCTGACGTTCATGAAAATATAGGTAAAACTTAACCAAAACTATTCTCAAAATCAACAAATCTCAGAAATATGAGTAAGCTTACCTACCCCTTACTTTTCCTTATTTGTTATAAATTCAAATTTTCGCTCCACTCTAAATCAATTGTTATTGATTACCACCAAAATAATGGATTTTTATTACATTCTTTTTCTCTTTACAACTCATTGTTCGGATTTTTCTTGACAAAAAATTTATGAATAAATACTCGGGAAGAATTGCGATTCACACTCGTGTTTCTGCTCTTTTTTTCGTCCTAACAGGGAGCGAACGGTTGGTCCTAAAACGCTCCGCAAGGTCTCATTCGACGCTGAAAATTGTGTTCCATTTTAAATCGATGGAAAAAATATACCTTCCTATTTGAAATTTTCGAGCTAGGGCGTTTTGAAAATTGCATCCCAGATTTTCTACACCTTAGAGAAGACTGACGGTAACCCCAAGCTTTGTTTTCACTGTTTATATTCATTGTTTTTGCATGGGTTGACTAAAATGAAAGTCTTCCTTGAAGATCTTGAAGAAATTTCCAGAATTGAGCGTTTTGGACCCGTTGGTTGACCCTCCCTGTTAATTTGACTGGTAGCAGTTAAGAGCTGGCACATACTATAGAGCTCATTTCTACATTTCAATGATAGATACCCAAATGCAAATATACCTACTAACAATGTGTGTGCAGATGAATAGGTACTCTTGTAGATCGTATACAAGTAGATCTCTTTGGATTTTCACGGGTAAATTAAACAGGATAAGTGAAATTGAACATCACAATGTTCATGTTCTCGTGCCAATTACTGGTTGTGCTTATCAATGGATCAGATCTGATAGGCTAGCACTAAAATAGTGGGAATACCATGGCATTCCAATAGAAAGATGAGGGCCTTTTCAAAATTTGATTATAATGTCCCTAACATAAATGTAGCCGTATATGTTGTGGTAAAACTTAAGCTATATTGGATTTATGGTAAGGTACATACTTCTAGAATAATATAAAGTTGTTATATCGAAGACAACTGGATGGCTACCTCGTAATACTAGATGATGACTTTTAACTACACAAGGTTTTCGGGGTTAAATTTAGGAACATAACAATTCTACTGACAACAAAAGACACTGGTACATCGGGTGGGTACTATACAACATACCATGCAAGTTTGTACAGCAACTACTAAGATACAATGAATCGTTCTTCCATCGGGTAGAAGAATATGGATGTGATGAATCTGTCAAATACGATGAGCTCTGATGGCAGCAAAGGAAGATCAAATGTCTACGTTGGACGTACCAGATTACGGACAAAAAACTTCGTCATAAAAATTCAAATTGTACACTACGATAGCATTAATTATAGTGGAGGCTACAAAACCTACTCACAACAAAGGACAGACGAAAATGGTGTACATGGTTCTGAAGGTTTCAGAGAATTTACTCACAAGTTTTCAAGATTTTCTTTCGTCTGTTGGAATCGGTTTGTGGCCGGAGAGCTCGTCTTGGATTTGGGACAAACTCTTTCCCTTGGTTTCTACTACAACGTACGTCGAAAAAAGGAACGCCAGAGCACAAAGAAACGCAAGTAACCAGTACGTGTAAGCAGCGCCTACTGCGTCAATGATGGGTTTGAATGCTTTGGTAACGAGAAACGCTAGCAACCAATTGAAACTTGTAGCAATCCCAGTTGTCACAGCTTTGATCTCTTGAGGGAGTACCTCTCCTGAAATCATCCAAGGAATAGGGCCGAAACCCAAGGAGAACGCTATCATGTAGGAAATCACAGCAATCACAGGTATTGACTGAATTGACGTCAAATCATCCCCTCTCTCTTTTTTGAAGAAGTAGTAACCGAGCACTAGAAGTGAGAAGGTCATCAAAACTGCCGACGCTTGGAGTAAACTTTTCCTTCCAGCTTTTTCGATAAGAACCAAATTCACTAGTCCAACTATTATCTGTGTGATTCCAATCAGAATAACAGCTGTAGCAGGATCAATCGAGCTGCCAGCATCTTTGAAAATGTTTCCAGCGAAAAATATTATGATATTGATGCCTGATAACTGCTGTCCTGCCATCAGACCTAGACTTATCGCTATGGACCGTTTGCCTTGGGGAGTACAAGCGACTTCCATGAATGGAGTGTTAATTTTATCCTGCCCAGTAAGTTCTTCGTCCATCGCCTGAATTTCTTTATACGAGTTGTAATCGGAACCTCGGAGTCTTCTCAGTGACCGCTCGGCTTCTGCTCTCTCACCCTTCCTCAAAAGATGCAACGGTGTTTCAGGAGCTCGAGCAAATACCAAAAAGGAAATGATGGGTAGAATCGCGCAAGTCAGGATCAGATTGTCGTAAGAAAGAAAGGCTCCGAGGACATAAGTGTAACAAACTCCAGAACAAATCATTAATGGGAAAGCCACTCCGAGTGTACCTGAAAGAAATAATTTTGTTTCTTTTCAGCTCAATTGAAGCACACTACGTCAATATGTAACAGCTAGGTGGGTATTTATGTCTACAGATAACAAATAAATTTCCAAGCGTACCTTAAAGAAATAATGTTGTTTTTGCAACTATTATTCAGTTCTCTATTGTCGTGGCGGTTAACGCTCCCGACTGAAAAACCAGAATTTAATTTCCACAGAATTTAACCTACAGAATTTGATTCCTTCGTGGGTTGGAGATCGATCCCCGACGGGAGCATCTCAATTTTCAATACCACAACAATGGCGCCCAAAGTTTGGCCCGGCTGCCTCAGTCGGTAGAGCATGAGATTCTAATCCTCATCTGTTGGGTTCCATCTGCATTGATACAAACCTGTTCATCACTGCTACATAAGTTGTTACTCTTTTGATTTATTTTCTGTTGACAACCACTACATTGTTTCCATTTTTCCATCCTAAAGACCCCAATATAATGCAAAATAAATATCCCAAATCCTTAACGACTTCGTTCCCAGAGGGTGATCCTAGATTAAGTGCCTTTTATAGTGATCAGCTTGAACTCTTTTGTAATACCTCGAATTTTGTGGGGACGGTTTGCGATACTCAAGTATGCGGATGATATAATAATATCATCTTCAACCATTTGTCTTGGTTTTGGAGTGCTGACTATCAGGAGTGCAACAACTGGGCTGTGAACAATTTACGATACGTCGAATGCGGTGAGGTTTTGGGTATAGGTCCTCAATTAAGAGTTGAAAGGAGTATAACGTACTTAAGTAGAGAAAACTAAAATTTGATTTGATTTTTGATTTCAGATTTTGTAATGCAGGACGTCCCTCAGTAGGTATAGCGAAACACCCTTACGTTTTCTCCACTGACATGAAAAGCAAAGAGTTACAAGAAACTTAGAAATGAATAAAATTCTGAATCCTTAGGGGAATCCCATGATGAGAGTTCTTTTGTTCTACACGATACTGGCAATCCATCTCTATATATACAGTTGTGGGCATCTAGCGCCCCAACCGTAGTCCTCCTGAAGTAGACTGGAGACTAGATTGAGAGGGGAGACTAGATTGTAAATCTTGCTTGAATCAATCAACAACGAGGGATTGAATTGAACCATTAAAAAGCCAGCTCACCTCTGATGCTGTCCTCCGCAATTTCCGCAATGTACATCGGCACTATCGTGCAAACTGCCCCCAGTCCGATCCCTGCGATCAAACGGGCTGCAAACAACATCATAGCACTGCCGGCGAAGAAGATGACTCCCCACGACAAAAGTAAGGGAGCAGAGAGCACCAGGATAGACATCTAGACATTTGAACGAATTCAAAAATGATATAAATAAGACATAATACCTCCATAAATTCACAAGTTAGATAAGTCTTAACAACCCTAATAGATTTTATGAATATATTTATCGTGGGAAGTGTCAGATATTTTATACGCAGGGGTTATCAATCATTCTACCAACTCAGGCTATAAACTTATTTGGTTTTGAAATTAAAGAACTTATATTGTGGGTGTATTCATACGTCAGCACCCACGTGCATCTGTTAAGAATGAGTACTTTTTGATTTGAAAGCCTTTTAGGGAGCTGACTCTGACTAGTGAGTGGCGTTCTTAGATTTTGTTAATTTTTGTAAATACAACAACAGTTAAATTTCAGCCCGAGTAAATGCTTAGTTTTAGAAAAAAAACCCTGAAAAATGGCTATTTTTGTGGGTTTCAATGCTTACGGGGGTATTGCTTCCGGGTCTGAGAGGCAGCGGAATTGCTTCCGAGTCTGCAAGCAGCGGAAGCTTTGTTTTCACTTTAGAAATGAATCAACATTTTCACTCGCATTTTGCGTCGGGGCCTCCTGAACAAATTTTGTTCTGTGTCTGCCTGTTCGTCCGTTTGTCCGTCTGTCTGTCTGTCTGTCCACATTTTGCGAATTTTCGAAGAAAATGAAGCTGTTGCAATGGCTT
>JAEMON010000005.1:5748133-5768229 GCA_030264115.1 Lygus lineolaris
ATTAGGTAAGTACCTACCTTTGCCTTACATTTTCGTAATAAATATCGCATTCTCCAATGTTCATGTTCGTTTGTAGGTACTTGATAATACATATCCAATAACTCCACTGTTGCTGACCTTCATTTTCCTGACACTGCTGAACTCCGTAGGCAAAATTATTCACGGATATCGCTTGTTTGGAACGATTTATTACGGTTAATATTAATTATTCCTTTATTGAAGGGTCATTTCGGGAGATCTCTAGTCCTACCCCTGTGTAATTTGCACTTTCTGAAAAATCCGAATCCCTATCTCATGTAAATACATAAATCAGAATCTATTTCACATGTGAAATCCCATCCTAAATATGGGAACATATGGTATATTCGGAATCAGCGTGAAATTTCCTATAAGAATCACCCATAAAATCGGCTAAAATTATTCTTTGAAAATTCGCTCACCAACTCATTCTGCATGAATGTTTGATTATTTTTTGGCTTCCCAGCCAACATCAGAATACCAACCAACCTAACCAATCTGAATCCCCATAAACCAGTATCAATGCTGGCACCTTTCTCAAATGAATTATAAACAAATCCATGCATAAATGTATAGAGAATACATTCCCTTGGATCGGTTTTTAATGCGTGCATGAAGTAAGGTTTCACCTGGTCATCATCAGCAAAAGATGCATTTATCGAATATCTTGGGAGAATCATTTCAGAAAATGTTCAAATAATGTTTCCTCTTTTGCTTCCGAGTCGACCCAAAAGTATCGGAATCTTATTACACGCATAAATTCCACGATTTCCATCCGATTTTGATGATGAAAATTCCAGGGGTTGTAGGGGTTAGGCCCTAGATGGTGAAAATCATAGCAATCGGATTAATGCAACGGTTGTTCCTATACAAGAACAAACTCTTAAAGAAATCAACTGTTGTCGATGATGATTTTTCGGTTGAGATAAGGTCAACACGACCGTGAACCTTCAAGTTTTGAATAGGAGGAAGCTACTGTTTTTCAACGCCCTCAAAACTTTAGGTACCTACCTAAATAATAGTAGGTACCTTAATAATATAGATTTCGGGATTTCTCACCTCTAGCTCAGTTTTTGGGGTTGGTCGGTAGGTATATAGTCATCCATTGCCATCACGATATATGTACTCCTGGATATGGAAGCGAGTCCCACTAACAGTCACTACCTCAACACTCCATTACTGAACGAGAGTTGGCTCTGAACGTGTTGGAAGATTATTCTCTCAGCAACAGCTTTACACGGTCGCATGGCTAATTCCACCGATTCCTCTCATACGTGGTGATTAGTGGTCACCACTGGTCTAGCTGGCAAATGGAAAGGTCCTTCTCGAAAAGGCCCAAGGCAAAATTTGTTACGAACTATTATGACGGATTTGGTACAAGGAAAATCCCTTACTACCGTAGGCCAATGAAATCAGAAATGGGGTTTCTGCTGGCGAAAGTGAGCAAACTCGAGCGGAGTTTTTGTGCGTATATTCTGCGCAACAGTCCCCAATTTATGAGTAGGTATAGTGAAACCTTGGATGAGTGCGACCCAAAGAAACAGAGTTTTCTTTGAACTTATCGAGATTTTCACTAACTGAGGGATTTCACTTATCGAAGCTCAAAGGAAATAATGTTCGAAGTTAACGAGGTTTTAAATATTGATAGGTCATCGATAAATTTCCTATATAAGAAAGCCATACTAAGTATATTTAAAAATTGATTTTCAAGGTTCAAACTCTAGACCAAAGTTCAAGGATTCCCCAAAATAGTAAGAGCGGGATTTATAGACGGCCCTCGAGTTTCAAGGAGACCTTCAGATGGTCTCGAAATTCGGAATACGGATTTGGCTTAAGGAATATTGTAAGGCATTTTTTGGACATATTTATACTTCTTACACCTCATATTTACGTATACAGTGCGGTACAACCTAGAATAAATTCTTAACGCAACTTTTGTGACACCTTTATACTTCTAACCTCGCTTATCGTAGTATGCCGACTACGAACATTTTTAATGTTAGTACCCAGGTATCTTTTTAAACCTGAAAACCCCCCTGTAAGCCCCACCCTGTAACCTGTAATATGCCTCCCAGTTATATATGCTACACAGTGTACATTTGCTAATAAAACGTGTTTTTGACACTCTGCCAATGATTTTGGTATAACAGAAATGAATGTCTATGCTTTGTGTGAGTGGTGTATATAGTCTTTCGAATACGATTGAAATTAAAATGTGGGAGGCTTGACGAAGATGACGATGACGACTGTAATTCCATTCGAATAAGCTTGTTCGGTTTGGTCGAAATGTCCTTCATGACCTTCCTTTTGAGCAAGGAACATAGTTTTTCTCGCTCGGCTTTTTCAATTTCTTTTGATCCGTGAAGTGTGCTCATTTTTGAACGTCAACATTCACGAAATATCTCGGTTTACTCTCAAACTGACTGAAACGTTATACCACCTTCTTTCAAGATCCTAAACTCGGTAAATTTGTAGCCGTCAACAATAATCGCATTTTTAACATGTTGACTTAGATATTTACTTTCAATGATTAAATCCATATTGCCGTATACACGACTGAAAAGTAAGACATGCTCTTCGCAAAGCAGTTGCTTGAATCGCTTCGAGATAACCAACCTTGCCCACTTGGACTGCGCTTTGTTTGCCCACTTTGGCTATAGCAACCGAGCGTCCTCTTCTCTGCATTCACCCAGCTGGGAAACCCCCTCTCTCCCACTAATTTTAAACATTTGAGCCCCGAAAATGCTTAAATTATTGAAAGCGCTATGGGCAATTAAACTGCATAAACGAGGACCGCCGTCTCTTCCTCACCCTCAACTAACTAAGGGGTTAAAAGAAAAACTCGAGGTGACGGAGACACTTTTTGTTGAAAATGACCTGTGGAATCTTTTCCTGAAGTTTGTCCCAAATAACTGTAGACACCGTGTAGGTATAGGGAAATTTTTGTATCGGAACCATTTGACAGCAGTCGTATTCTATCGAGAGGTATGTATTCAAGTACCAAATCATCATCAAACACTATCGATCGTGATATTGTTTCGAGTTGACATCGGCTACACGAAGGTCACCTTTGAGATTTCGTAATAATGTTGGAATGAAATCCAATATTACATGGATCATTTCGAACTTTGAGTGTTTTGTTTAATCATAGATAAGATAGTTGATGGTTTTTGAACTAATAAACGGGGAATTTTTTGACTTTTACTCCAATAATGAGGTAAAAAATATTTCATTCCTGTATTGCTATTCTTTTAAACAAAAACAATTCGGAGCGGTTCCAATGACCAAAACAGCGAATTAATTGTTAAGGTTTTTTCAAGATATCGCAACCAGTTAGCTATTCTATTTAGCATATTCTATGCTAAGCATAGGAACATGTGGTATATTCTATTTAGCTATTCTATTTAGCATATTATTCTATTTAGCATATTCTATCGCAACCAGTTAGCTATTCTATGCTAAGCATAGGAACACGTGGTATATTCGGAATCAACGCGAAATTTCCCATAAGACTGGAGGAGACGATATTATTGTCCGGGAAAAACTCTATTTTGAGTCACTGTGCGCCGTGGTGCCAGACTTGCACTTTGGGTGGCGCCGCATGGATTCGCGTGTTGGGTTGAACATAGATTTTGGAATGCTGCTCAGTTTTGAGACAATGTGCCATCTAAAGGGACATCCCTTGAAATGCATGCATTTCTGAACTAGCTACATGTTTTACCTGGGGGAATAATCGGTAGGTAATGAAAATACTAAATTCACTGACATTTTAAATTGATTTTAAAAACAAAAAAACATAAATAGAGAGCTGCCGTTGGTCTCATTCGACGCAAAATTGGATTTCCTGCAACCCTTATTTTGAATTGCTTTTGATTGAAAAAAAAAAAAAAAACGCTGCAAATTATTACACAACGGTTTATTATTTTCTGTATAGATCGCCCATCTACAAAGATCCTATTGACATAAAATAACCACCTACCGCGGGGTTCACAATCATCTCTTGGCGACAAAGAGTAGGTACCTTCTTCTAATTATTAGTATCGGAGAGTTGTATCATTCATGTAATGAAATTCAGTAACTAAGGAAGCTTCTGAAAGTAAACAACAAACTTGGTTCGGTGGAATCGAAAGAAAGTTGCATTTAAACAGCTGACATTTGAACGGAGATTTTGCCTACTTGGGAAGAATTGCGATTCACACTCGTGTTTCTGCTCTTTTTTTCGTTCAACCCTTAAGTCCTTACAGGGAGCGAACGGTTGGTCCTAAAACGCTCCGCAAGGTCTCATTCGACGCTAAAAATTGTGTTATACTTAAAATCGATGGATAAAATATACCTTCCTATTTGAAATTTTCGAGCTAGGGCGTTTTGAAAATTTCATCCCCTATTTTCTAACCATTAGAGAAGACTGACGGTAACGCCAAGCTTCGCGGCACAACTAGACCCCGAATGCGGGCGGTATACCAAATTTCATTCATTTTGGACCATGGTAACTAAGGAAAGTGCCGCGTATGGCGGACGGACGGATTTTTTTTTATTCGATTTTTAGATTCTAACACCTCAAATTTTGAGGGGGGGTTAAAATTTTTTTTTTTCGTGCTCGATTCCAAACGTTCATTATTGAAAAAAATAAACCAAAAGTAACCAAAATAAAAAGTTGAACACTTGCAGAAAGAAACTGTTAAATTACATTGAAAGTTCCCTTAATCGTAAATTCGTGATGAGCGGGAAATTTCCTACAAGACCTCAAAGTAAGTCCGGTGCTCACGTTTGGGACCAAATATTAGGTTACACTTGCGTATAATAAGGGCACATAACACCTTCATCGTGTTTTCCAAATTGTAACAAATCACCTTCTTCTTCTATGATTAGCTATCCGATCTAAAGAGTATGGCTAAAAGCGTCAAAATCCATTTTGACCCATGTATTTTCAATAAATAGCATCGTGTATGATAGCATTTGAGAAATGAAATAGAGCTTTTCCATCAGGGATTTCTCTGACGTTCTTCAAAAAAGTCAATCGGAAATGCTATGGTCTACTCCTCTCCACCAAAACACTCCCTCGAGCTCAAAGTTGAGATCGTTTTGAGGGTTTATCTTCCCGATATATCCATAATTTCACACAGTTTGAATCATGTAATGCAATGGGAAAACTCCAGAATCAACCCCACCCCCGTCCCACAAAATTACTTCTCTGGCTCAATTCGTACATACAACTTCCAAACAGCCTATAATTGATGTTAAATATTAATTACATTAATACTTTCTATAGGTAGGTACCAGCTGTGATCGCTTAAGCTAAAAGCCTAAGGTTATAATTATAGGTGATCTTATAGTTAAAGAGTAAAAGTCTTAATAAAAAAACACCTTTTGATCAAAAGGTGTTTTTTTTAAGACTTTTACTCTTTAACTATAAGATCACCTATAATTATAACCTTAGGCTTTTAGCTTAAGCGATCACAACTGGTACCTACCTTATAGAAAGTATTAATTTACCAATAAAGCCATCTATTAGGAATACGTTCATAATATTAATTATATTATATAAACTCCCAGTCCCGTCAATTTATTATCGGATGGCCTACAGTATGTGTTCGTGAAAACATAACAATCATACAGACAGACACACTGAGTGATTGTCAATCTTCTTTAATAGCAAGAACAAGATGAAGCATATACGATTTTATTTAATGCAGATTGTAGTTATAAACTAAGATTAGTCTGCCAGTTCATTTTCTCTTCAAATGTAAATCAGCTTTTTATGATTTACGAATTCATGTTTATCAGTCATTCAAGCCTGCGCCTACCTCATGTCCTGCAGTTCCGTCATCTTGAAGGAGCTACGGCCCGACGCTCTATTCACTACTGCCTCTATCTCACTACTGTTTGAAGATATTGTTAATTATTGAGAGAAAGATAACTTGCAAGAGGCTCCCAAGGCACATATTTATTTTTGATAAAAAATTAGAAAATCTTCTGTCGTCTTTTTTTGTCTTACCTCCACTCATTTTCAAAAGGTGCATGATAGCAAGTAATGATAAGGGTTCAATTTTTATTAATGAAATCGTTGTATCATTGGAGAATTATGAAAAACGTGCATTAATCATGTTCTATTGTATGGTTTGGGACTAATCAAGTTTGAAACACACCGGTACCTAAATGGACACATACGGTCACTTGTTGACTTAGAGCGGGATTTGTGGACAGTCCTCGAGCTTCAAGGAGACCGTGAGATGGTTTTCAAGGATTCAATAAGCCAAATCCGTATTCTACATTTCAAGGTCTCCTTGTTACTCGAGGACCATCTATAAATCCCGCCCTGATGTACATCTGGCAAGTAACTAATTGAAGGACCCTTGTTTTCTAACCATTTTCACTCTGGCGCCAAATAAAAGATAACATATTATCTTGTCAGTACATTATTTTGAACTAGTCAATTTTCCACACTAGCATGGATATTTATAGACGCGTCTATAAACGTTCCTCGAGTTTCAAGGAGACCTTGAGATGGTCTCCTCGAAATTTGGAATACGGATTCGGCTTAAGGGACCCTTGAAGACCATCTGAAGGTCTCCTTGAAACTCGAGGACTGTCTATAAATCCTGTCCCTAGAGTTCTAGCAGCTTCGATCCATTGAAGCAGCATGAGTTGATGAGTGAGTTTTCAAAGAATCATTTTAACAGATTTTGTGGGTGATTCTTGAAGGCAATTTTGCGCTGATTCCGAACATAGCATAATCATGTTCAGGGCTGGATATACTAGGCCGGAATATTACAAGTAACCTCGAACGAATTCAGGGCCAATCGAATGAAAAGATAAAATTGTCTCAGAATTGGCCTAATAATATTAACACGTTCACTGCGGCTGTCGACGCGTAGTCGACAAATGAGACCCCTTCCCCCTGGCGGACGTCGACGACCCGTCGACATCTGCCTTCCCTTATTTAGATCAACCGCAACACGTCCAGCCGACTGGAAGCCGGTTCCATTTCAGACTCAGCGTAGTGAAAGGTCCCAAGTTTATGACCAAGCCTTCGCCGTCAACCAGATCGATTTCTGATTATGTTCCTGTGTTACGATGAGTTCGTTGGCCAGAACTTTCGGGCTAGGTACTCTAAGGGGTCAAATTTTGAAAACGAGTTTTCTGATGATTTTGGTGTAAATTACCATCTTATACATAGAGACATTTTATATGGTATATTCGGAATCAACGCAAAACTTCCTGTAAGAATCACCCACCAAATCGGTTAAAATGATTCTTGGAAAATGCGCTGATCAACTTATGCTGCATGGCTGGAACATTTTACTTTCCTTTTGTGGAATAACCGGTGTGCTATTTCTGCTGCTTACGGTCATCAGAGTATTTTCCTCAAGATTACAAAAACGCTGCAAATTATTACACAACTGTTTATTATTTTCTGTATATATCTCCAAAGATCCTATTGACATAAAATACCCAACTACCGTGAGGTTCACAATCATGTCTTGGCGACAATGAGTAGGTACCTTTTTGTAATTATTACAATCGGAGAGTTCAGAGTTCAAATTTGCGCATGCGCAGTGGCACCTCTGATCCGATCTTGATGAAACTCATAGGGCATTAATGAATCTCCGATCCACAACTTTCCTCAAAATTTGAGTGAAATCGGACCATTAGGTCGCGAGAAATTGATGTTTCAAGGATTTCACGTTTACGCATGCGCAGAGGCTAACGTTGGTTGGCAGGTAATGCATCCATAGGGGACCATCTACGGCCTAACTAAATTTAATCAAATTAATTAAATTTCATCAAAATCGCATGGAAATTGTGGAAGTTATGCGTGTTGCAAGGATTCTGGGGCACACAGACAGACACGAAACCAAAATTGTTCAGGAAGGTCTAAAACGTATAAAACGTAAAACGCGTGTGTAATTTTGATTTTGGAGGCAAAACATTTTTCACTCCCCAACATTGAAAACAATGCACGCTAACTTGGTAGACTCGGAAGCAAAATGTAGTGTACCCACAAGTATTGCAAAATTAAACTTCTATGAAACTTATTCTTTGTTTTGATTCTCATTTCTCATCCATACAACCACAATGTGGCACAGCGAAGCGTGGCAGGGTTCAGCTAGTATCAAATAAATTCACTGATGGTGTTCTACGCGATAATGACAGCATTATCTTTATATTCATATTATTTATTAAATATTATTTATATTGTGGAGGAATAGGTACCTCCCCAGGCTATACCTAATACCGTACTGAAGTACGGATTGTAACATGGTATATAGCATACTAATTTTATTGAATCATTTGGAAGTTGTGGACAGATCTATTCGACAGACGTTTTGTTTACACAAGCCATACTCACAAGAGCTCCATAATTTTGAAGCCGGCTTTGCAATACACTTTTCAAATCGTCACAATAACACCTGTTCGCGCACGCAGGAGATACCGCGAATGAAATCCACGAAGAACAAACTCAAAATGTCGTTACCTACCTTCGTTTGGTGGAATTCTGTCGTCGAGACAAATACAAATGGCCAAATTTGAATTGAGCCGTCACGTTGCCAGAGCTCTTTTTAAATATATAGAAAAAACAAGGGGTGAGACGTGCTCTCGCATCAATACACTTCCGAATTTTGAGGTCGAAACGACGGGGAATTATGTTGGTCAATTAGTTATCCAACAGTGTGGAGAAGTGTGCGAATATTCTAGAGTAGGTACCTAGTAGTGAACCGAAAATCACGTAGGAATCTATATTTACTGGGATTTTTTTGTTTGAACCAATAAGTAACACGACCTGAATGTGAAATGCGATGACGTGTGGTCTAGACATTATAATTGGACGTGAATGCGGACACCATGACTTTTTCGGTACCTATCATGGTAGACCGTAGAAAATTTGGAACATCAATCTACTACCTACCGTAAGTAATAGAAAGAAACCGGGGTCAATGAAAAACGTGGTATATTTCCAGGAGAATAGTGAGTTACACAGTTAAATCGATTTCCACGGTTATGCCCTCACCAGTAAGAAACAAGAACTGAAGGTAGGTTCCTACATCAGAAAGAGCACAGCTTTTATAGTCACAGGAGAAAGGGAACTTTAAGCCTATTGGTCGAGAAAAGTGAAGGGGAAGAGAGGATACCCAATCAGGAGCAGACAGAGTAAGAGGATTGGAAGGGAACTTGAATCCTATCAATCCTGGCTGAGAGAAATGAAAGAGGCCGGGAGAAATAACCAATGCCAATCAAGGGCAGACAACGTTAAAGGGGGCTCAAACAGTGGTGAGGGTAACATCAGGGGGGCCCTCCGGGAAACCAACCTCTAGGGACCCCCATAAGTATATTGAAAATATTGAAATTCGAGACGCCAATTTTAGTTACCAGATACCTACCGAATGGAAAATTACATTTGGGGCCCACTTGATTACCAGTTCTCTGGTTTAGCCCCACCCTGAAAATAAGGGGGCCTCTGTTCTGAAGATGGTGGGGCCCCAGTGAAAGGTGAAGGCTCCCCCTGGTCTCAGGGGTTGCCATTTAGCAGTATAATGTTATGTATCCAGTAGGAAATCAGAGACCCACAGGGTGTTCTTTAGTACTGCCCCCCATTTTCACAGCCAGATTTCAACACGGAAACTCAACCTTTTTCAAAATATTACTAGTGCTTTGGAATCGGGAGACACTTCTCGTTGGATCTATTTACAGCAGCAATTGAAAAAACACACTAATCTGTATTTTAAATGCATTTGAAAAAAGTGGGCAGTACTAAAGTTTTTGACTAGTGAAAAACTTCAGTACTTCCCCCCACCGTCTCATGATGTTTCGAAATGGAGATCAAACTGATTAGACCTGTAAGGAATAGTTGAGACCGATCGGTTGTTCTTGTTGTGCTTGTAAAAAACATGAAACGTTTTATCAGGCACTTCATTGCGGATGACTCGTGGAAAACCTTAGTAGGAACCTACTTATCACATTGACTGTTCAACCATGAGGCTCGACGTGGCGTGCCATGAAACGGAAGCTACACGGAGGAGGAATTCGAGATCTTCACTCACATCTGTGTGAATTCCTATGGAGAAGAAATGTCCGCATTACAACCGTGGACTCGTTTGTAAACTTTTTAGGCAACATTATTACACTTTACAATCCTCTTGCTCGTGATAATAAATCTTAACAAAATTTGTTAAGATTAATCATCAAGAACAAGAACATTATTAATGTTCATTTCCAATACAGATAACTTCTTGAATTGATTTTTTTAAATGAATTTGTCACAGTTCCACCTGCCAAGAGCGTGGGGGGCAGTACTAAAGTTGTACACTAGTCAAAAACTTTAGTACTGCCCACGCACTTTTTTCAAATGCTTTCAAAATAGTGAAATTCGTGTTTTCTTTTATTCGGATATAAATAGACGGAAAGAGAAGAGTTTGACGATTCAAAAGAACTACACATTTGTTCAAAACGGTTGAGATTATAGGGGTTCAAATCTGGCTTTGAAAATGGGGAGCAGTAGTAAAGAACACCCGACCCACAGACCAATGGGGGTACCCCGATTTTTTTATGGGGCGAAACCAGAGGGCTGGTAATCGAGAGGGGGCCCCAAAGGCCAGCAGGGCCCCATATGCCTTATAGATAGGGAGGAGGCGGTAAAAGAGCAATTCCTTACTTTCCTACTAGGTGTCTGCTTTGAACTTTTTATTTTATTTATTTTTTCTAATTTTGTCTATTGTTGCTTCCGAGTCTACGAAAAGTAGCTGAAGCTTTGTATATTAAAAAAAAAAAAAAAATTCGTTCTCCAAACTTGAAATTTCCACTCGACGTTTCACAGCTTTCTGAACCAATTTGGTTCCGCGTCTGTCTGTCTGTCCCCATTTCCTTGCCATAATTATCTTCCAGAGTTTTAATCCGATTTCGTTCAAATTTTCAGGGTTCAACAGTTTCAATCAACAATTTTTTTCACGATTATGTTGACGTTTGTCTAAGCTGAGAGACATCAACAGATCAAGAGTTTCGAACGCTCAATTTTTATTTTAAATTTATGTGGACAGTTTGTCTAATTCGACAAACATTAACACGATCAAGAGTTTTAAACTTACACAATTTTCACGGACACGAGGAAGCTATGTGCCATTCGGGTATTTTATTTCAAATTTATGTTTATATTTTATCTCGGCTCACAAACATCTACACGATCAAGAGTTTTGATATTATTATTACACAATTTTTGGTTTATAATTTTCAATATGAACCTTTGGAATCGAGCACGAAAATTTTTTTAACCCCCCCCCCCCCCCCCCTCTCAAAATTTGAGGTTTTACGTTTCAAGATACGTAGAATCCAAAAATCGAATAAAAAACTTGGCGCTCCGCGCCTCGCCCCTACTTTGAGCCTTTGGCTAACATCACAATTCATGAATAATGTTTTTGCGTCCCGTTTCCCCTTTTCCTTATGTAATGGGCGATGATGAGAAAAATAAGATGTGTAAGCCATTGAAATGTTTAGGTACTACCATGAAACGTAGGTAACTAGTTATTCGTAGGTAACAAAGGTAACGTTGGTCATTCTTCATCACATTCCTCTTTGTGCTCATCTTTATCACATTCCTCTTTGTGCTCATCTTTACCACATGTGTTGTATCTTTGTGCTCATCTTCGTGACATAATTTCGTGACATAAACTTCGTGACACTTTTCGACTCTGGTAGACCACCGCAAAACCATTATTCATGTTAAAAAATCCGCCCGTACGCCGTCCGCGGCACTTTCCTTAGTTACCATGGTCCAAAATTAATGAAATTTGGTATACCGGCCCCATTCGGGGTCTAGTTGTGCCGCGAAGCTTTTGGTTACCGTCAGCCTTCTCTAAGGGGTAGAAAATAGGGGATGAAATTTTCAAAACGCCCTACCTCGAAAAGTTAAAATAGGAAGGTATATTTTTTCCATCGATTTAAAATAGAACACAATTTTTAGCGTCGAATGAGACCTTGCGGAGCGTTTTAGGACCAACTGAAATGTACAGGGTTTACTAAAATAAAAACAACTTCCAACGCCCCCATCATCAAGAAAATATCCAGAGGGCCACAATTAGCGTTTAAACCAACAAAAAACAGGTTTTGCCCACGCTACTAGGTGTAAAGTTCATACTCTACCTCCCAGGAACCAGCAAATTTATGTAGGTACTTACATTGATGTAGGTATTTACTTCTTAGTTCAAAAGGAGCGGGATCTCGCCGCAGAAGTCACTCTGCCTTTGACTTCAACAGGGACTCTCGGATTAATGGAAATTAAACTACATACAACCAACAATACCAATACTTGACACCGCTTCTCTATGAGATAAGACTTGTGCGTCACAATGATCCTTAGTTATTGACAAAAATTTCCATGTACTCGTTACTATTGTTTATTCTGTCCGAAAAAAAAATTGTCAAGAGTTTTAGGAAGAAATTAAATTGTACAAAGCAGAAGTCAACAATAATGTCAACCTGTTATATAGACAAAATCTCATGTAATTACGAGGTTCTTATGTGGAGAATGATAAGAGAAGAACTCCAGTCGAGCAGAAGAATCACCAACGAAATCGTTCAAAATGATTCTTTGAAAATTCGCTCATGGACTCATGCTGCATGAATGGAACTTTTTTAATTTGGTGGGTGATTTTCATAGGAAGTTTTGAGCTGATTCCGAATGTACCTACATGTGTTTGATATAGTAATTTGATTGATTCGAAGTGTTCCTATGTTTGAGATAGTAATTTACGTCAAACCCTCAAAAACACGTTTTTTGACCCTTAATTTTCAAAATTTTACTCCGATAACTCTCTATCTGAATATTAACTATTCGAGAATCATCCACACTTCAACTAGCCACGGCAGTAAAGCAAATTCCCTTTGCAAGACTTGCACCCATTGACTTGACCCATGAGCTAAGGGTTTTATGCGACCGCTAAACGCATGATTTCTCAGAAACGTTTTATTTATGACAAATGTGACCAAAATCTGACCTTCTGATTCAATCGCATAATCACGAGGTATTTGCAGCATACCCAAATTCTCCCGCATGATGACCCGAAAGGTCTATCTAGTAACCAGTGTTGCCAAAACCCACAGTTCTTCTGCCGATCATCCGTTTTTCCTCGAATTCAAAAATTTCCGCTTTTACCTATTTCAACATTTCCTTCTTCGAATTTCTTTAGTTTTTAAAATTATCTTCCCCTGACTGCTGTTTTTTTACAATAGGTATCTACCTAGTCCCGCCATTTTCAAGATGGAATAGGTATGCACTACTTACAGTTCATCTAGAAACTATCACTGAATTTAATCCTCAAATTTTGGATGGTAAAATAAAATTGTTATTCCTCATAATGAACGGGACAAAATGCTTTATTGTTTTAATATCAATTGAATTCTTCTTTCGGGGCCACCTCTAAATTGGATTATCCTTCATTAATTTATTATAACATTAGGTGAGTAGGTACTACCAACTTATTATAGTCATTTGTTCAAGCATAACATTAGGTAAGTAATGATTTTTGCGTGTGAATAATTTCGCAAAGTTTTGGAGATTTTCCCGCTTAAAAGATGCATAATTAGAATGCGCATAAGCGCATAATTAGATCAAATTTGTGTGCACAATTTTATGTTCGAAAATCCCCTAGCTCTACCCATGAAAATTGCCCATTCTTGCAATACCAGGTAATATAGGTGTGGCAAGGGGAACGAAAAAAAGAAAAATTATGAAATTAAGCTTTTAATGTTTATGTAAAAGTACGGCATAAATATATACAAGTTATGTACAATTAAAATCATAAATAAATTAATATCATTTGTGTACATGGATATAACAATGTTTTCATATTTTGTCACAGTATTTGCACATCCTTAATTAAATCTTGGAAATCAACGTACATATGAGTTATTTACCTACTTACATCTTACTAGTCTTATATACCTTAAAAGTCATCATCAGTCTCTCTCGAAGTCTTTTGAGCAGGGATTGAATTGATATTCTCAACTTCTTACCAATATCATCAAAAAATTATCATTTTATGATAAAATCTATGATTATCAGGCATCAAGATGAAAAAATGCTCAAGTATTGATATTTGAGAACTTTTTTAAGATCCGAGTCTCAATTATCAACGTTACAGAATTTTTTATTTTTCCAATATTATCAAGTATCAATTCTTGAGAATTTGTCTTACAAAATTTTCTCAATTCTCATTCTTTTCTTCAAATTTTGTATTTTTTATGTCATTAAGTTGGTATACCCGTTGACTCGATCTGTTCACTGCTTCATTAAACCATAAGAGTGATAACGTGGGGTATTTTAGTTGATTCTCAGTTTCCAGCTCCATGGGGAGAAATCTTCTTTTCCTTAAGGGAACTTCCCAAAGAGTTCTTTTTACCCTCCTTAGTTGACCCAAAGAGTTTATGGTAAGTATTGGCCTGAAAAGAATGTATTGGCCTAGTTTAGGTATAATAGCCCTAAAATGAAATTTCCGTACTTCGGCCAGAGTATAGGTTTGCACCCAATATGACACCATTATACCTATCTTCACATCACATATAGATGTATGAATATGAGCGGCTTTTCAATGGACGAAATAAAAAGTTTTCGGACAAAATAATAATTTCTTCGGAACCATTGGAATAGCTTCATTTTCTTAAAACATTTGCTAAAGTTCCAAAAATGAGTAAAAAACGGTTTCTGAACCATTTAAATTACCAAAGAAGATTGAAAAATGTTTCAATCAATTTTTCTCAGTGAGTGAAAATCATTTTTGGGACAAACAATTATCGCTCAGTGAGAATTCTCGAAATTTGAGAATTGAGACTCAAAATTGGATTTCATGAAAAGACATTTCATGAAAAGTGGATTCTTGGGGTTAATCTAGTACCAAAAACGCTTGCATACGAGTCTGCAACACATTGAGACATTTTCATGTCTCCATTATATAACTCTTATAAACACAGAAAACAAAAATAAATTATTGAAACACAGAATGTGTTTTAGCTCACGCGTTGCATATAAACCCCTCTTCAATCTTCGATTTTCGACTCAGCTGATCTGAGAGCTCCATTTTCGACTGAGCTGAGCTGCGAGCTCAATTTCCCTACCAACGACTCGGTTTTACGCGGAAATCGTCAGAAACTCATTTGGGACAATTTTCGTAACAGTTTTTGAGTTATGTGCCATATGAAAGACATGAAAATGTCAAAAACACTTCCTAACTTGCATCACGATTTGCCTCCTAAATTATCATTATCATGATATGATACTCAGCTTGAGAAAAATGAGCCTCAAATTCAATCCCTGCTTTTGAGCTAGGTAGATCAACTCAAACAACGACATCAGGTTTCGATTTCACTCCAGCCAACTCGTCTTGAATATCTTGTAAACTTTTACCTTTAGTTTCGATTACCACGAACGTGATGAAGAGGAAAGAGAATATATTTATCGCCGCCAAAGACCAGTAAGTGCCGGCATTGCCGATTGCGTTCGTGAGGCTTTGAAAGGAGAGCGTGAGCAAGAAGGCGAGCGTCCAGTTCAAGGAGACGGCTAGCCCAGAGCAGACGCCTTTGATGTCTTCAGGAAGAACCTCTCCCGACATCATCCAAGGGATGGGTCCGAAACCGATACCGAAAAGCAGTATGTAGCTGACTAGAGCCACTACTGGTAGAAGGCTGAGCGAGGACACGTCTTCACCTCCGTCCTTCAACATGAAATAGTAACCCAAAACGCCCAGACATACGATCATGGAGGCTGCTGATATCTGCAGCAAAATTTTTCGGCCTGCCTTGTCGATCAAAATCATGGATATGACGGTCGCTACGACTTGCGCCAAACCGACGAGTATCGTGCAAACTTGAGGTGCGAGCGTGGATCCAGCAGCTTCGAATATCTTGGATGAGTAGAAAACTACTATGTTGATTCCAGAAAACTGCTGGCAAAACATCATTCCTAAACTGATGATGACCCCCATTCTGGTTTCTCTCTTCGACAACGCCTTCAAAAATGACGTCTTTCGTCCACTTTTCTCTTCCATTTCGTTTTCAAGGCCCTGAAGTTCTTTTGAAATGTCGCTTCTGATTCCTCTCAAAGATTGTAACGATCGTTCGGCTTCTTCTTTCCGGCCTTTCTTGAGCAAATAAGTAGGTGTTTCGGGACACGTGTAGAAGGCGCATAGGAATATTACCGGTATTACCGCGGCTATGGAAGCCATTTTGTAATAACTCGTTAAGGCTCCGATGAAGTACGAGAACACTATTCCGGACGTCGCCAAAAGTTGAAAAGCAGAACCCAGCACTCCTGAAATCAAATGAAATTACATTTATTAATGAATAGCTGGTAATCCACGCACTGACTAGATATTGATTGATTAATGAATAGATTTATCCACGAATACGAGTATATAGAATATTTTATAGAAATTGATTTATTAATGAATAGCTGGTAATCCATGCACTGATTAGGTATAGATTGAAAAATGATTTCTTTCATGTTTCATACTATTTATTTTTCCAGGGAAATGGGCTTTGCGCAATGCGCATGGTTAGTTAGCGAATTTTCGAAGAAAATTAAGCTATTGCAATGGCTTCAAAAGTTTAGTTATGCAAATTTTTGAAAATTGTATTAATGGAAATCCGTTTCAGGCCATTCTAAAACGATTCAAAATGTCAATAGTATAGTGGGTATTTACAAATGTCTTAAACAAAACTCAGTTGGTTTTTTGTTTGTTCCTCCTGCAAAGCCAAACGGTAAGACCGTCCTTATTTCAAAATGATCAGCAAGTTCGGAACTAATGGGGAACCTGCATGGTTATTATTTTTTATTTTATCATTTGAAAGATCTTAGTAAGGGCTTTCCAAAAAGGTGCCATATGAGGGGAAACTGACCGAAAATGGGTTTTGTAATTGTAACCTACTGACTTCACAGACCCCACCTGCCTGATGGAGCCCTCAGCTACTATCTTTTGCGGAACCTAAATGACGTCACCCTTCCCTTTCACCCTGTTGTCTGGTCAAACAAGTCGTAACTTCAAGCTGAAAATTGACACCAGGTGGTTTTTAAGGGTACTGAATCAGATTTTGAGGTTAGAAATGCAAAATTCCTAACCTTGCAAATTCCCCATTGAGTAGGTTAAAAACCCGTGAACGGACTCTCCTTTCCTACGTAGAATGAGTACACGGTAACACAATCGTGAACAGGGGAGGTTTGTGTTATTTTACCACTTTTCACAGTCAATTCGAATAGTTCCGTCAAATAGAACTTCACGTGCCGATTCCAACGACACCAGATAGTTTTCTGAGAGTTCAGTCATCTATTAAATTCTGGCTTCTGTTGGTGGACCGAGCTGTCGCTTATGTCAGCTCTTTCCAGCTTCAGTTGTCGGGCCCGGGAGGCCGCCATGATGGGTGGGGCCCGGGGCTGGTCGGGGTGACACCCGGCCAGCACGTGGGGGTGTCACATGCACCCCCTCCCATTATATTATCACATGATTTTTTTAAACTTCCATATGCCCTTGTGAATTTGACGATTGGATGCAAATTTTGTGGTACCAATAAAAAATTATTTGATTTGAGAGCGAAGAGAGCGTTTGGGATCTGGACAACTAATCCCACAACATTTGAGACCGTGCAACGCACGGGTATTCGGCTAGTAGTATACTAAGAAGAGTTCGTTGGCCAGCATTTTTGGAGTACTCTAAGGGGGGTCAAATTTTGAAAATTCAGAGGTAACAATCGCTTTAAAAAACGTGTTTTTGGGTTCTTATGTACAATGGGTACCATCTTAAACATAGGAAAATAATGGTATATTCGGAATCTGCGCAAAATTTAATATGAGAATCATCTATCAAATTGGTTAATATGAAAACTCGCTCATCTACTCATGCTGCAAGACTGGAACTTTTTGTTTACGTGTTTTCAGGAGCAACATACAGGTACACTCAGACAAACACCCATATGGGTTTTTTTCCGAATTTGGATTCAGGATGGTCTGAAACGGATTCGTTATGAGTCCTCTTCCGACATGGATCGAAAACAAAAAGGACGTTTCTTACTACTGGGGTCGTCCTAAAAAATATCGGCAATCGTGTTTTATAGCATGAAACTGAGAACAACAACATGATCAATGTTCTTCTAATCAGACTGCTACATACAGGCGGTTTTTGACGATCGAGTATAGGCAAAGCCCGCAAGACTAACAGGTTGTGAAGGTCAGGTATACCCAGAGCGCCGCACAGTGGCGCGAAATATGGGATTTTCGGACAAAAATATCGTCACCTCCAGTCAATATCGCGCTGATTCCGAATATGCCGTATTAATGTACCTATACCTAGAACAAATTATTAGCTGCAATACCTTGAAAAAACCTCGAAAATTCACGATTTAGACCATTGGAACCGCCCAAAATTGTTTCCGCAGAGAAGTTGAAGACCTGAGACTTCTGAGTCGAATGAGACCAACGCCAGCCCACCAACACAGTAGCCACGATTTTTGGTGATTCTTCGAAGAGTTTGGTTTTCTTGACCTTTTCCGTGTTCGCGACAAAAAGTCAAGAAAATGGAAAACTTTGAAAAATCACCAAAAATCATTGAGATCCTGTGTTGGTGAGCTGGCGCTGGTGTTGGTCTCATTCGACAAGGAATTCTCAGGTCTTAAACTTTTCTTATAATATAAAAACAATTTCGAGTGGCTCCTATGGTCAAAGACGTGATTTTTTTGAGGTTTTTTTTTCAAGATATTGCAGTTTAAAATGTGGCATATTCGGAATCAGCGCGAAATGTCCTATAGGAGTGGAGGGGGTGATATTTTTGTCCGGAAACCCCCTATTTTGAGCCACTGTGCACCATCCTTGTCCTGAAAACCAGTCCTCTCAGATTTTGAGCCTAAGCCGACAGTTTCAAGTGAGAAGTACAGTAGTTAGTGAAATATAGTAGTAATTCTTTGTTTACTTGTAAATGACACGGGCAGCTTTCTAACCAAGCTTTCTACCTTAGGCTATGAGGAAGCAACATTGGTAAAACATTCATTCCTAAAAACCTATGGACAAAACTCGGATTTACGGAGATTTTTTCGACATAGGTTTGATAATATCCACAAAATATACGACGAAACGTCAGTAAAGTTAACATGAAGTAGGTATCACTTCTTTTTCTCCTACAACCTACTTGGTCCGCATCCCGACTCAACAATGGGATCTAACACACCAACGGCAAACGAAAACTACCACAAGAGAAAAATATGGTTTGCTCACCTCGAATGCTGCTTTCAGAGATCTCGTTTATGTACATTGGCACCAAAGTACAGACTGCACCCAAAGCGATCCCAGCGATAAGTCGAGCGACGTACACAAGTGTGACGGTCTTCGCGAAAACTATGATCACCCATGAGAGCAGAAGAGGAACCGCGACCACCTGCATAGCGAGCTGAAAACGAAATATCAAGGTTTAATTGAAATTAGGTTTTGTCTTGTTAACTGCACAGAATGGCTCCGGACTGTTGAAAGGCTTGCAGGAAGGTTCTATCCATTCCATTTGTGTCATTTACTACTTACAAATTTACATCAATTTATTACCAAACCTTTGCAATTTTCATACTCTGTTAGAAATAACATGAGACTGCTTAAGCCGCCACAGCCGTTGAAAAATGACAGGCCTGAAGTAGACTGTGATGTCGGGCTCCATCAGCTGTTCATGTTAGATCGACATGGAAAAGGAGGACTCCTTGGCTACGGACTATCGACGTACCCAATCTACCCCAAATATGGGACCATAACGTATTGTATCGTTGTGATGATTGTGTCGGACATAATCATGCCAACGATCGTTCAATTCTACATTAACCCCCCAGCGCCCAATGTCACCTACAGGTGACACTTCTTTGATGGGCCATAAAATCGCCTAGTATTGGTTTAGCTACTTGGTGTTAATATTGATACCTTCTTCAGGCGTCTATAAACACAGACCAACAACAAGAAGTGGGCAATTATAACCTAGGTTCAGATTATAACCTTCCAAACTTCGTGTGCGCCCGGTTTTTTGCCCAATGCTGAGGTGTCCCTCGATTTTGATCCATTGTGTTCAAAATAC
>JAEMON010000005.1:5769229-5781093 GCA_030264115.1 Lygus lineolaris
GAAAAAAGGCCACCTACTGTGAGTTTCAAAGAGCTTTAGTTACTACTAAGAAGAACCTACTAAGAAGAACCTGAGAAGACTCTTTCTATCGTCTCAGGATCTAAAATTTCGGAGAACAAAATGAACGAAAGTGACCGTGCACACGAAAGGATGTCATGCCTCCAGAGGAGGTGCAAGAATTGCAACAAAAAATCTCCTGTCATTCATATGACAGAAAGGTGGAGTAGGGTTGCACATCCACTGCTGATATACATACATCCAACACTTGAACTTATACTTTACGTCCAATTCCTTTTCCATACGTTTTTCATAATTTTATTTAGGTAATCAATCAAATTTGAATTGATCTGGTGCATATAACTCAAATTGAACGTTTCATAACACAGTTCGCACATTGACCTTGTTAGTTACCCCAGTGCCCAATGTCACCTACAGGTGACGGTGCCATAAAAAGAGGGTGAGAGTGGGGGGGATGGTAAAAACTCATTAGATGTTCTATTTAGAGGCCAAATAGATGGAAAAATAGAAAAAATTTGAAATTCAACGGGCAGTTCGTTTTTGGGCGCTGGAGGGTTAACAGTTCTCCCACACCCCTGACTACCGCCATCCACCCAGGAAAAAAGCCTTGTCAAATTAGTGTAGTTTCACAAGATCGAGAACGTGGGAGCAGCATCGTAGTCGAGTATTTGGTCACCGGGGTACATAGGTAATAGGTACCCCTCTTGAACTGTTGGCAGCTCGAGCATGTTCCCCCCAAACCTCCCTGACTACCGCCACCCAGTCAGAAAAACCTTGTCAAATTAGTATAGTTTCACAAGATCGAGAACATTGAACGCTGCTCCAACTTTCTCAACTGGTGAAACTACACTAATTTGACAAAGCTTTTCTGGCTGGATGGTGGTTACGCGGGGAAGTTTGGGGGGAACATGCTCGATTGGACATCTGCTCAAGAGGGGTTTCTGTGCACTCTGGTGAGCAAATACTCAACTTCGAGCGGCTCCCACGTTCTCAATCTGGTGAAAGTACACTGGAGATGTGTACGACAAGGTCACTTGTCGGATTTGAATCCCAAACGGTCACTCCATACACAGACAAGGTCTTTTGAACCAGGTCACACGTTCATTACGTTCAGTTACGACTGAACTGGTCCTGCCAAGTCATTTTATTCAAGGAGCAGTTTTGATTCAATACCTACTCAGTCATTACCTTCTCGCTCACTCGGGAGGGGTTTTGTTACCTCCCGGCCGCCAAACAATGGTCAACAAACGTTCACAATGGAAATGAAGGTGTGAGTGGACACCACTCACTTCCCAAATTGTGAACGTCTGAGGGACCGTTATTTCATCGCTGTCAGGTAGCCACACCTCTCCCGAGGTTCATTTGTTGAACTATTGATAAAAGGGAAGGGTAGATAGGTATATTATAGGCGGATTTGAAAGTTTGAAACTTCACCTAAAGTGACAAGACCAAAATCTCATTGTACATGCCGCAGTCCTATCTTATCATTTTAGGTGATGTTTCAAACTTTCAAAACCCATTTTCTTGAAATGCCTGGCCCTCCCTCCCTAGCGGAGAAAGAGAGAACCCCTAGAAATTGACATTCCTTCCACAATAGGAGCAACTAGTAGGGTCCAGCATGGAGGATGAGGACGAATTGATCGTACCGCCATAACTACTGGGTGTTGCTCCTGGTTAGGAGATAGAGGAAATTCCAAAGTGTTGCTGACACAGGCACCGTGACACATAGGATCAGAAGATATCAACAGACAGGCATCACGAGACCAAGGTGACAGCTGAGTTCAATACCTCTCTAGTAGCATGTTTTATGAAGATTAACATTTTTTCAATCGAGTCTCCAAGATCATGTTCTCGAATTTGAGTGTTTCCACTTTCATGTTACTGACTTCTGTTGAAATGTAATGGCAACATGAATCAGAACCACTATACTTCTCTGACCCTTGAATTAATTTGTTAAAGATTCAACTTCAAAATTTGCACACGGTAGCTAGGTAGCTACTATAGGGCGTTGACATTCACAGGGGATCGTCTAGGCCCTAGAGGGGGGCTCAAAAAATTATCATGGTGCAGGGGGGCATGACTGAGGAAAGGTCCCACCACTGATCTAGTTCATCATGAAAGGAACTACCTACTCATTTCTACAAAGTACGTGTTGTAGTTTCGAATTAAAGAAAAAAAAGTAAATCCTGAATTTATGATCTAGGAAATTCAGTAAGCGGTCTACAGTACAAAAACTACCTACTGATTATGCCAAAGGACGTTACTAACTTTTCTTCCTAACAGATCGGCGACTGATCCGGACGGAAGAGCTCCGATCAACGCTCCCACAGTGAGAAGCGATGATATCCACGAGCTCTCAGCAGCTGTCGGATGAATTGGAAGAGTCGAGTTTTTCTCGTCGTACATGTGCAACGCTGGAGAGGACCATCCTAAAGTAGTACCTGCGCCGAACACCAGAAGGGTAGCTGGAACAATAAATTATTAGTATAGCATAACCTAATTATAAATAATATTAAATTTATTAGAATATAACTCGTTACGCAACTACCTACATTGGATATTTAAAATGGACAGATAATCGCAGGGCAACGGAGGAGGGTCAAAGCAAAAACGAAAACGTCATTCAGATCCAAATTTTCAGGAAACAGGAAAAGCGTTTATAGAAATACCTTCGATGATATCGCACTATTTTTTTCATTAGGCCGTTTCATGTTTATGTTTGAAACACTTCTGTATGAGTCATTTAGATAATAATGTGTTTATATTATTTAAATAATCGTAATTTGAACTTCATGTTTTGACTTGTTTTTTGTTTTTTTTTATCGGGTCCTTGGTGACATGTTTGTTTTTGCTCGGAAACTTGAGTGACAAGTTTGTTTTTGATCAGACCATCGATAAAAATTAATGCGATTGATTAAGTGTCATTAAAATGTTTAAAACATTAAAATTAAAATGTCAAATTAAAAAAAAAATGAAAATGAAAATTAAAATGTCATTAAATGTTGTTTATTCAAACTGAAACAATGTATCTAAAATATCATTTGTAGGAAAAGAATATCAGCATGAAATGGTTGAAGACATTATGTATACCTACTTAGATTGGTAATGAAAATTTGGGAAAATTTCAATGTGAATTCCACACAAAAGGAAAAGACACTGCAAAAATGTGTGGGAAACGATGTGAAAAACAGACGACATTCACTGATACTATAATTGCTATCTGGTTGGTCACGTGAAAAATGACGCTCAATTTCCTAGTCTCTCATTGGTTGATAATGACATGTTCGGTTTTGTTTGGATCTTCCACACTGACATGTTTTGTTTTGCTCAGATTGTCGGTCTTTAGCCTTGAAAATATGGGTGACCTGTTAGGTTTTGGTCGGTTCTCGATTCAGAAATGGATGCAAATCGTCGTCCTTGACAATAATCAATCCCAAACTCATTTTCTGAAAAATTTTGACATGTTCGTTTTTGTTGGACCCTCCTAACGGGAAAAACGAAAATACAACTGACGTGTAGCTTCTAATGAATTCCTTCCGTATTTCAACTTTGTTTCAAGACATCGTTTCTTCTTCCTATTGCTTTCACTTTTGGGATCAAAACATTTTGTATCTTCCAAAATTAAACTTTTCTTTTTTTTCAGAAATTCCTGAACAGATTTGGTTCCGTGTCTGTCTGTTGGTCCGTCTGTCCGCATTTCTTTGATACAGCCATTATCTTCCTGAGCTTTCATCCGATTTCGTTCAAATTTTCAGGGATTAGGTACTTATGCGCGTTAGGGAGTTGGAGCTCCCACAATAATTTCAACATGATTGCTATGACTCTGTGCATGCGCTAATGTGAAATCCACCAAATACGTATATTCGTACCTATCTACCTTTTCTTGGACACAAGGAAGCTATGTGCCATTTACACTTGGCAGAGTATTTTTGTTTTACTTTTCAGTTTATTACAATAAGTTTGTTTAAAAATTACCAATACCTAGTTTGTAGTGTGATGAAGATTCTTTACCTAGAAGATGCAAAACAACCATTTAGAATTATGTAAAAATCGATATAATATCGGGAAAATGTAAATTTGTGTAGTACTCAAGCCCCCCTCTTTATCACCACCTTGGAAATGGTAGATTGCTTTGAATCATACCTTCCTTATTAGGCTACCAAAGTTTCTTGTTTGATGATAGGTAGGTAGTTAACGCTGAGTCTTTTACTTAGGAAATCAGAGGGAATATTAATCCTAAAAAACACCTAATGTTCTCCACTTCAAGAAACAACATTGATTAATCGATATGTTTTAGCTTAATTTTCGAAGAAAATGAAGCTAGATATTGCAATGGTTTCAAAATTTAAATAATACAAAATTTCAAAAAAAAAATGTCAATGGAAATCCGTTTCGGACTATTCTAAAACGATTCCTGAAATTTAACACTTTTTCATACGTATAATATATGTTGAAAAACCAAACCAGATTTGAAATTGATGATTTTTGATTCCTAACGTTTCTACCCAGGGTCTGGATCCTAGTCATGGGCAATATGTCAGTCTGAAGTAATCTCGAGGGTGGTGGATAAAGAATTCAGTTTTTACAACAAATTTTTCAACTGTGATGAAATGACCGAGTACAGAGATACTACTGGTTTTTGGCAAGCATAGTATTTTGTTTGTCAGCGTAGTATTTTGTTTGTCGTTCATTTCATCACAGTTGATACACTTGTTGTAGTTAAAGTTATGTTGTCAATTCAACTACCCTGTTATCATCACTAGAAAAAAAAAACACCACTCCGTTATACTATATAAAGAAAGGATGAGTTCGTTGGCCAGAATTTTTGGAGTACTCCAAGGGGTAAAATTTTGAAAATAGGTTCAAAAAACGTGTTTTTGAGGTTTTATGTGTTAACCACCATCTTAAACATAGGGTATATTCGGAATCAGTGTAAATGTCCTACAAGAATCACCTACGAAATCGGCTGAAATGATTTTTTGAAAATTCGCTCGACACTCATATTGCATAAATGGAACTTTTTTTTTTAATTCATTTATTTAATCAAGTAATTTATTTATTTGAATCAATTAATTCATCACATATCTAATCGAAAATTGATATGGGAGCTTAATTTTTGATTCAGCTGATATAGCTGAATTTCCGTAGCTGATGTAGCTCGAATTTTGACTCAGCTGATGAGCTGAATTTCCGACTCAGCTGATCCGGGAAATCAATTTTCACCACAGCCAGAACAATAATATTATGTTTTTCAAAACATGTTCTCCCAAGGTAACAAAAACTATTGAAAATAACCAAACTAAAACCAACTGAATACCAACAACTTACTAATCAACAAAACTAAAAATAGTATACGATTTACTCATAGTTACCTATCACCTTTATTAAATTAATTTGTACAGCAGTTAGGTAGGTCAATAAACTACTACTACTTATCATTACAATATTCTTACCTGCAAATGTGACTAGATATTGCGGAGTTTTCGAACTATTAGATCGAGGCATCCCTTTCGTTTGAAGCATCGTTCTAGATTCTTCTCGTTTACTGCAACAGAATAGAGTGAATCTATTATTACCTAATACAACTTTTAATGCAGCAGAAAGAAATCCGGTTGGAACGGGACCACCATGAGTGCCAAGAGAACACAATGCAAAATAATTAGTAGGTACGTCAAAATAAGGAAACAAAATTAAAGGTACGAGTACATCATCCTTCCTCGAAGTCGTAAGTACGTCCGTCTGCACATTGGTTTGTTGCGTTTCTTTTCCGTTGATTACGATTTGCTCCATTATCTTAATATTTACGTCTGTCGGTCCATAAGTTTGAAATTCGTGGTTTCCAGCCATTTAAATTTAGGTAAATAGGGAGGTACCTACCAATCACATGCAAATTTGTATTTGTTTTAGCTGAATCACGTGACGTTAATTTTTCAATCTAAATGAACCTCTTAGTATGTTCCCTTGATAATTTTCCATCTCAATGAGGTGATCGCCAATCGAAAAATTAACGAAAACCACGTGATCCGGCGCATTCAGTTACACCGTGGACTTTATTTAGGATAGATTTGATGAGACTCACTTGGATTATACGATTCGGCTGTTGACTATTATAGTAGATAAGTTGGTCGTGTTCACTTAGATGTAAAAATATTAATTCCGTTCATACGTTAGTTGAAGTTTGATCAAAAATTTGTTTAAAGAAGTGAATGTACAATTTTCTATTGTGTTCCTAAGTTTGAGTAGGGAAAACAACTAAATTTTGCACCTCTGGATAGTTTAATTTTCGGTTATTGATTCATAATTGTGCACATTTAAGAAAACCTGCAAAATAGACCCTTGACTGGCAAATGTGGAAGAACTAAGATGTATCAATTCAAAACGTTCTAAACCGCTATTGAGATACGTCGATGTGTATCCTTCCGAATGCCACAATATTCTGAATGAAATCTTTGGTAGAGTTTATTATAACATCATCATCATTACTCTTCGAGAGGTCACTTGGAAATTTTTTCTTCCGTTACGTCGGAATCCAAATTACCCTGTTTTGGAGGTGTGTTGACAAAATACTGTCAATTCATATTCAGAACGTAAGAGGATAATAACCTGTAATACACATTTTGCGTCATCGTTGGTGAATTAGCACCCTGACAGGATAATGAGTAGACAAGATAAATCGTAGAAATTGCCAGGTATGATGTAAATTGCCTAATCGAATTTCTGTGATGTGAAAAACGGGTTACCTACATTTAATCACAAAGTACAAACGTGCGAGAATGTTCAAAGTGACATTTTACATTTTTCAATAAATATTGTTCTATTGTGGATTATACTCAGCGTACATTACGCACATACGCCATTTTATTTTAAATATTTTCCTCTAAGTTTAAAATAAAATTTTGTCGATCTGTATTCTTAGTTAAGAGAGTGTACAATAGTATCGAAATTTGTCGCAATTAGCATCGAAATCCGTGTGGGGCCATCCCCTGGTTGCGTCGGGAATGTCTGACTTCAACAGAAAAGATAGCAAGCCAATCGGTTGAGAATTAAGCCATTGGGAAGCACACACAAGATTTAGTAAGTAAACAAAAGAATGTTCTTCCAGCCCCCTCTAAATGGAAATTTCTCAAATCCGGCGACGTAGTGAACAACCAGACCGTTTTCTGAGTCGATCAAAAAAAAGCATGTAAATCGCTTGAGAACTGGGCCCTGGGAGGTGCACACAAAATTTTGTCGCATACACAAAACCCTACCTGTGGGGTTTTCACGGATTTAGATTTAGGGTGATCTGAAACGGATTAGTATGTGGTTCTTCTTTTTCTTAGTTGAGTGTTGTCCTCCTCCGATCCAGATCGAAAACATAAGGACGCCACTCACTAGTGAGGGACGTCGTAAAAAGGGCTCATTAACACAGTTTCTACGGTGATTGTAGGCGAAATGAATAATGTCTGCTATGAAAATGGGCTATTTTAACAGTTTTCTCCTAGTAACTTTTTCAAGACCGGTTACCAACGTTACCAATTAACTCAATATCACAAAGAAAGTAGGAGAAGTTTGATAGAACTTACAGGTCATGTCGGTTGAGGACGGTCATTTTGGAAACACCGCGTAGAACAAGAGAAAACAGTCAAATGAATCACGTGTGAATATATTTTCGGTCTATATACTACCGAAGCTCACGTGGTGACTTGATATTTAATCAACACCTAGTTGATGTTATAATTAGGTACCTACTTGATACGGTGACAAACATCGTTGGAATTTCTTAGGAATTTCGCTTAATTACGTGGTTTTGACGCAAGTGATTCAGGCCCAACACACACCACTTCTACTAACACTATGAACGGGAAAAGTCTTTTCGAATAATAATCTGGTCTAATTCTCTCTTATTTGGTGCTTTTCCTAGACCAATTTACTTTTTTAACTAGAAATTTTGGAGCCTACATGAGGGGCCAAATCCAAAAAAACTTGATCCAAACTAGAAAGTAAACATTTAAACATTTTTGGGGAGTTGAAAAATTGAGCAACCATGCGCAATCGTGAGTTCTTCCTAATACTACTGATTACTCGTAGCATAAAAAATTGGCCGATTTCCCTATAACTTTAGAGGGGAGTTAGGACTATGTATTTACTTATGACCATTTTGAGTTTGGCCATCATAATTTGCTTTTGGAACCGCATAGAATTGTTTTTATATGAAATAAAAGTTGCATGCTAGGCAGGTAGCAAATTCAGCATCGAATGAGACCAATGCCAGCTCACCAATACCATGATTTTTCTTATAGTTACCTACAAAGTTTTACTGAACAATTCGTCCATTTTGAGTTTGGCCAGCATAATTTGACTATTGGAACCGCATAGAATTGTTTTTATATGAAATAAAAGTTGTATGCTAGGCAGGTAGCAAATTCAGCATCGCATGAGACCAATTCCAGCTCACCAAAGCCATAATTTTTCTTATAGTTACCTACAACGTTTTATGAAAAAGTCGTCCATTTTGAGTTTAGCGAGCATAATTGACTACTCGAACCGCATAGAATTGTTTTCATATGAAATAAAAGTTGTATGCTAGGCAGGTAGCAAATTCAGCATCGAATGAGACCAATTCCAGCTCACCAATACCATGATTTTTCTTATAGTTACCTACACCGTTTTACTAAAAAAGTCGTGTACGCGGAAAACGTTTGAGTCACTGTGCGCCGCCACAAGTTTAGTCCAGGGGCCCGAAGATCCTAAATAGGGATCAGTAAGGGATACTAAGTAGGGGTTAAGGGCACAGTAAGTTTAGGTAGGGTCCCAGGTAAAGGTACCTACCTACCTAGGTAGAAGGTGTATTATTAGGATATACTTCATATTACCGATAGGCACGAATGATTGAGTTCTGAAGAATCATCGTAAACAAGTAAACATGTAAAAAGTTTAAAGTAAACATTTAAAGTAAACAAGTAAACATTTGAAAAGTTTACGGCATTCCATGCCGTAAAAAAGTCACAAGAGGCCAAGGGAATGGAGTAATGTAGTTCAGTTTTTATCATTTTTCTCAGCAAATTTTATTAACTCATCATCCTTTGATTAATGACAAAGTTATCTCCTCGAATTCACAATGTTTTGGTGTGATCTTGCATTGTTAGAGAAGGGCAAACACACATATCTATCGAAACAACATAATAAATTATTATATCAGATTCCTTCAGTCAAACCCCTCAAACAAGAGTGAATAATGATGTTTGTTTTCATTAGGATGAGTTTTGATTAATCACCACTAATCCATACTTGTGGATAACAGGGATTTAGTGTCTCATGAAAAACCGTATTAAATTAGTTCTGTTAGGTACCTATCGCGAGTGATTTCTTACAAAGTGGATCCTAAGGCTTCAGATTATGAAGAAGGGGAAATTATGGGCTAGGAGTATCTTAACATCACATATACGACTAATTAAGGAGGTATTTTTACTTTCCTCGGTTTTACTTTATTACCGGACAATAATAAATGAAATGTTTCACCTCCCAGAAGTGAACACGACTCTTCCGCTCCCTGACAGACTCGGAAGCAGTATTATTAAGGCCTGCATGGTCATCCAGATGAGCCAACCATCATTCAAAACTATTAAAAGTAAACATTATAAAAAATACGTAAATAGGGTAGGTACCTACTTACTCCATGCGAAGCAAAATCTGGCCAATAAAAACGAAGAGCGGTTTTGGAGTGAATTTTCTCACTCTCTAAACAGTAAGAATAGCTAAAATACCTTGTCACCACGAGTTTTGAACTTGAAAAACAGCAATATTGCAGATACAGGTGACCAAGTTTGCTGCATGTTAGGTAATGGCTCGTTTGAGACCTAGGTACAATCTTCACAACCATGAATACTGTGTGTAGATAGCTATGTGCCAATTGATACTTGTAAAACTGCCTACTGTCCGTTTTTTCCTCCTTTTGAGTGGAAAAAGGAGTTTATATCAACATCTTTTGAGCCCCCCCTAGGGCCTAATTCTCAACCGATTCGAGTGTTTTTTTTTTTATTCGGCTTAGGAATGTGTCAAGTTATGCATTACGTCATTCCAATTTAGAAATTTTCATTTAGAGTGGGTGGGAAGGGGGAGTTGGATTTTAAAAAAAAAATTCCTTTTAGCGAATTTTCGAAGAAAATGAAGCTATTGCAATGGCTTCAAAATGTAAATAATGCAAATTTTTGAAAATTGCCTTCATTGAAATCCGTTTTAGATCATTCTAAAACGATTTCCGAAATTTAACACTTTTTTATATGTGTATATATTTATATATATATATATATATATATGTGTCACTCCAGCTCGAGGAATCAAGATAAAAAATCCAACAAAATTTTAAAATGTCAATAATATCAAAAGTAAGGATGAGTTCGTTGGCCAGAATTTTTGGAGTACTCCAAGAGGTCAAATTTTGAAAATTTAGTTTCAAAAATCGCCAAAAAACGTGTTTTTTGAGGTTTTTGGTGTAAATTTCCATCTCAAACAGAGGTACATATGTTATATTCGGAATCAGCGTGAAATTTTCTGTAAGAATCACTCACCAAATCGGTTAAAATCATTCTTTGAAAATTCGCTCGTCAACTCATGCTGCATAAATGGGACTTTTAGCGAATTTTCGAAGAAAATGAAGCTATTGCAATGGCTTCAAAATGTTTATAATGCAAATTTTTGACAATTTTCTTCATGGAAATCCGTTTCAGACCATATCACTTCAGACGATATCTGCCCGTGGGATCGAGAAAAACAATCCAAAAAAATTTTAAAATGTCAATAATATCAAAAGAAAGGATGAGTTCGTTCGTCAGAATTTTTGGAGTACTCCAAGGGGTCAAATTTTGAAAATTTAGTTTCAAAAATCGCTAAAAAAAAACGTGTTATTTGAGTTTTTTGGTATGAAATACCATCCTAAACATAGGAACATATGGTATATTCGGAATCAGCGTGACATTTCCTATAAGAATCACCCACAAAATCGGTGAAAATTATTCTTTAAAAATTCGCTCACCAACTCATGCTGCACGAATGGGACTTTGTTTTTACTAAATGTTGTTTGCGCTTCCCAGCGCCTTAATTCTCAACCAAGGTGCTTGCTCTTTTCTGTTGAACTCAGGCATTCCTAACGCAATCATGAGATGGCGCCATGCTGCCAGACTGGCACCACAGTGTTCTGCCAAACGGATTTTCTTGTTGGGTAACGTTGATCATAGATTTTGGATTACCTACTGTCCAGTTTCGAGGCAGGTTTCCGTCTAAAGGGACGTCCCCTGAGATGCACGCATTACTAAACTAATTACCTATATATGTTCCTTTATAGCGATAGCTATGTATGATTTGTATCCAAAGCATCACCGATGAAGAAATGACCCACTTGACTGGTAGGTATCAGAAGTACGAGGTATTACTCGTAGGTATTACTTACTTGTTCGTTAAAAAAAAAAAAAAAATCTCGGCTCTCCGCCGACCTCCGGTTAGTTCTACTTCAGCCCTACTGGCTAAAATTAAAAAAACCTTGCAAATTATTACACAACGGTTTAATATTTTCTCTATAGATCGCCCATCCACAAAGATCCTATCGACTAAAATTCACACCTACCACGAGGTTCACAATCATCTCTTCGCGACAATGAGTAGGAACCTTCTTGTGATTATTATTATCGGAGAGCTGTATCATTCATTCTTAATGAAATTCAGTAACTAAGGAAGCTTCTGAAAGTAAACAACAAACTTAGTTCGGTGGAATCGAAAGAAAGTTGCATTTGAACAGCTGATATTTGAACGGAGTTGAGTAGGCTGATATTTTGCCTACTCGGGAAGAATTGCGATTCACACTAGTGTTT
>JAEMON010000005.1:5795472-5810825 GCA_030264115.1 Lygus lineolaris
CATTGCAATAGTTTCATTTTCTTCGAAAATTCGCTAAAAAATCATGAAAGCGAACAAGCAGGTCCGAAATTTACTGCTCTGGATGCGAGCAAAAGGTAATGACCCTTTTACTAATGACGAACGAGTGATTCTTGTGAATAATAACTAACGGAAAGTAACTAAACTAGCAGGTACAATTACATAAAACCTTCGGTTCAACGATCGGCCGATTGAAATGGATGGATCCCGGGATGGATTGAGATGGGCGCGCTAGCAATTTGTAAACAATGAAAGCTTTTAAATTCCCCTTGAAGGGTGGAAAGGAAAGTAGGTGTCCACAGAATACCGATTTTCATAAACAAGAGGTGTTTATAACTCTAAAACTTCCAGTCATGCAGCGTGGGTTGATGAGCGAATATTCAAAGGAACATTTATACTGATTTGGTGGGTGATTCTTATAGGATGATTTGCGCTGAATTCCGAATATACCATAATTATGTTCCTATGTTTAAGATGGTAATATACACAAAACTTCAAAATACACGTTATCAACCGATTTTTGACCCCTTAACTGTCCAATGGACTCATCTTTTCTTTTGAAATGCTTGACATTATTTTGGTCGATTCTAGGGTCAGATATCGTCTGGAGTGACATACATATTACATACACCCATATATATATAAAGTGTACGTAGCAAAAATTCGCTGAAATGGGTCTGAACTACTTTCTCCATGTTTGGACAAATGTATGTACCTATTAGGTAGGTCACTGAACTACGCGTCACCTATCAGCATGATAAAACATCTATCGCGAAACTTCACACAACTTTCCTCACCCGTAGAAAACCCGAAAAAAGTCAATTTTTGTGCGTTTTAACGTGATTTCGGCCCTCGGGATATTTTTCTGGACATGAGGGTATTGGCAATTTTTTTTTCGGCTCCTGCCCATGTCATTCGGCATAAAATTTGATAGTCTCTCCCTCTCTATATCCCAACCGCTATACTGTAGATGATAATGCGCCTGATGGGCGACGGCATCATGACGTAAAACGCAACCACCGTGAGTGGCATACGAGTCGAGCCCATTCATTAGTCCACAACGTGAAGAATTAAGATCAGAACCATTCTAGAGAGCTGTTTCAGGCATTTGGGTTTCTACTGAATGCAGTAGGTACTTCTCATTCACCATTCAGGTGAACTGAGGGAAGTACAAATTCTTATTTTGATGCTTCTTTTATTCACGTACATAATAAAAGACGAAGCAGCAAGAATTTCCGCCCTCTAAGATAATTTTTTTGGGGGGTAAACCAAGCAAAATAGGTGTTTTAGAATATTTTGAGATGTTTAGCATTAATTCTCTCCAAGTTCATCTCACTTAATCTGTATCTAGTTCTTACTTTTCGACAATTAATTATAAAACGTAATATTATAACTCTTATTAATTCGAAGGTGCTTACAATTTTTCAGGTACAATTTAGTGAAGCAGCCAATATGAACTCCTCGAATCAGCAGTGGGTAACTGAATGACGAAATGCCACTCAAGAGACACCCTACAAGGTCTAATATCTACTAGAGGGTCGCCATGATGCATTTATAGTCGTCCTCAACATCAATGGGCTGATAGAAGGAAGTTTCAATCAGTGAAAGACTTAAGGAGATAGACAAAGGGGGCACGTTCGCACAATAGACCTTAGCATGAACCCAAAATGCCACGAGCAAACAAGTAGCACGAGCACTGAACGCACGATAAAGGTATTTAGTACATACTCAGCATACTTAGATAGCATGTCCAAATTGAAATGATACCTATTCCAAGTTAAAGTAAAGATTTGAGGAAGGATGGGGGGGGGGGGGGGGGGGGGGGGGGGGGGGGGGGGTAGAAGTCCCCACTTTTTGGGGAGTAATATAGAAATGTTCACGAAAATGTTTTTCCGCACTTATTTTGTACAGTAAAATAGTTATAGCAGTAATTTAATACGTGAGAGGGGGGGGGATTAAAATCATCTAATAGTTAGGTGTATAGTTGTCAAACTGTTTCATTCGAATAAAAATAATAATAATAAAATGATTGTACACAGTAGGTGATTTTTATAGGAAATTCTGATACTGAATATACCATAATGTACCTACGTTTTGGTAATTTACACCAACAACCTCAAAAAACACGTTTTTGAACCTTATTTTATCAAATTTTAGTTTGTGAGTATGTCGCTCCAGACGATACCTGGCCCTCCAATCGATCCAAAAAATCAATACCAATAATAACAAAACAAAGGATGAGTTCGTTGGCCAGAATTTTCGGAGTGCCCAAAGAGCAACTATAAAACACTGATAAAAAATACTGTTAAAGTTTGAGAATATTTTTAGAAAGGCCTGAAACGGAAGGAGAACATTTTCCAAAATTTGCATAACTTGAATTATGATTACCATTGCGATAAGCTAAATTGTCTTCGAAAATTTGCTAAAATGGAATGAAAATTAAATAGAACCTGTAATCTCTAACAAAGAAAATAAAGATAACAATCTCAACAGGAAACAGAGGTATATTATTATTATTAAATCAGAAATTAATGTGAAAAGTAAAGTGCGTTTGGGTCTCCTCTATCAAAACCAAACAAGTTTCAAGATATCTACAGTGGTTTGGAGTAATGCATTCTAACACATTTTCCTTCCTCCAAACCCGAGCGATTTTGATGACATTCAAAAGTTTCCGCGGCACTTGATACGTTTTGAACGTAAACTTCAGCTCAGAAAAACTCGGATATTTGATATTTTCTCTAGTTAATTTGATCCAAAGTATTCATCAACAGGAATGACTCAGATTTTTTGACCTCCCGAAATACTTCAATAAATTCTGTGTTGCGCGATCCAAATAATTCAGAGACTTCCTACCCACAAGGGGTAAGATTTACAGTACTGCCCCAGATTAGTACATGGTACTCCATTTCGATTATTCATTTCCCTAACCAGCGAGGATAGTAGGAAATATGGAAGGCACTCATGAGTCGGGTAGTTAACATCAAATATATTATTATCTTACAATAGTGTATTACAAATAAATACAAAATTAATCACTGTGACCCACAGGTGAGCAGGCGATTTTGGTATCTGTCATTTTTGGCCAAGTGAGCAGTTCGTTATACGTGTTCTGCAATCACAACAATCAGGATGGTACGTGTTATAATAAGATCAAACTTACAAGAAGAGATGACACCATGGATGCTGTCTGAGTACATCAGCGCGGCGCTCCGTGTAATACCTTAGTTGAGCGCAAATTACGGAAAGGAGAAGGGGTCAATTGAGCGCAATGTGAACTGATCTGCCCATGTGGCAATTGAGCGCAAAAGAAGAAGGAAGAATGTATACAATAATGGGTCGTTTGATCGTGGAAGGAACAGATGACAAATATTGTCTGAAAATTGTATTTGGTCATTTCTGGACACCAATCTTGTGTTACTGCCTGGAAAATATTAATGCAACGCTTCTTTGGCTGTTATTCAACATTTATGTCGGTATTGACTTGAATCTTCCACACAGCATCAAGGACCGTTTGCTCCCACTTCACAACAGGCAAGTGATTGTAGGGGGTCGGTTAACAGACAAGAGTTTTTTTTTAATCTGTATACTTTTGAATGATGAACGCTTCATGAACGTTGGAAGAAATGAGCGCGGAAATGGAGCGCGCTGATTGGTCGAAGCGCATCCATGCTGACTACGTATAATATCCACGAACGGTTTTTGGAAGGGACATCAGGGGGTGTGACGTACGTACCTACCTCTGGAGGTACGTAAGTCACACCCCCCGCGAAATTGAAAACATTCCATTTTAACAAGACGATTTCTGCTCCCACATGGAGTTTTTTTTTCTGATAAATAATGTTTACTAGTCATGGAAACTCAAATAACATAATTAATGGGTTTTTTCCAATTTTTATTTCTCATGCGCAGACCCCATTCAGCGGTTGGCTATAATCTCTCTGAATTCATCTCTATCCGTTGCCCTGTTCTTTAAATCCTACAATTTTAATCCGATCCATTGATAAATATTTCTGTACCACGAGGTCTTCCGTCGTCTGAATTAGTAACGAGACACCTATGCCCCAATTTACCTCAATCATTCCTTCAAAAATGAGCTGCAGCAAGGAATATTCATTCGTTCCCTCAGAGTATAATATGCCCAATGCACAACACTTTTCTCTCCCAAATTACCTCTGAAAGTGTTTGTCCCATGTTTATCAATTGTAAAACATTTTCATTGTTCATCTTACGAACCCATGACTTGCGCTGCACCCTCCTGAACACCATACATCAAAGGTCTCAATTCTATTCAGATGGGATACTCTAGGGTCCATGATTAGACTCCGCAGAGAAAAACGGACCAAACTCAACATTGGAAGGCACACTGAGATTCTCGTCATAAAGCACGGCTTTATATTTCATGAATGAAGCTTAAGCCACAGCAATTCCCGTTTTGTTGTCAGTGTCGATACTTTCATGCGACAGCCGAGGTATTTGAAAAGTGGTCCTCTTTCATCGGTTTCTGTTTGTGCTAACTTGCACTGTCAGGCAAACTGCTTGCTGCTTTCTACGGCTTACCACCGTGAATTTAGTCTTCCTCGTATTTAATTGTATGCCATATTTCTTGCCCACCATTACTACTTGGTTAAGTAATGCTAACAATTCTTCTCCACTCCTCGCAATCAGAGCTGTATCATCTATGTTGTTAAGTAGGAGGCCATAAACATTCATTCCGTTATCACAGTCAAGCAATGCCTCCAAAAATATGGCCTCCGAGTAGAGGTTGAACAGCTGGGGAGAAAACGTCATCCTTGGCGAACGTCTTCACATATTGGTACCCTTGAAGATGGGTAACCCTCAATCAAGATTGTTGCACTTTGCTCATTATAGGCTTGTAGATTGCAAATGATGCGAACATCCTTCGAGTCCAAACAGATACGTTTCCAGGCATTCCAACAGTGGACCATGCTTGACACTGTCAAACGCACGTTGGAAGTCAATGTAGCAAAAGAAAAGATCTTGTTCGGCATCTCGACAAAGCTGCATTAGAATTTGCATACAAAAAAGCGCATCTCAGGTGCCCAAACCACTTTGGAAACAAAATTGCTCGTTAATAGAGGAAGTTTGCGTTTTGAATACGTTTTATTCACTTTTAAAACATGAACCATTAAAATTAAGCGGCGGGCCCTTCACATTTCCGGGCGTTCAATTTTTTGGGAAGCGTAGTATAAGTAGACTGTAGCCTTTTCAGAAGTAGCTTCTCAATCATAAAATACATTAAAAAGGGGCGTTCAACATCTTCACGTTATATTCGTCCAAGAGCTGGAGGATTTCAGCAGGGACTTCTCTCTCAACAGGGAGCATTTCTGCTCCTAATCTGACCTAAAGCATGGCACACTTTTGACGCTAAGATGTAAGGAGGACGTAGGACCTTTAATGCCTGGGCCATATCTTTTAGACATAACTGATCCGTCTACAACACGATGGAGCGAATCTGGGCATGTGGGCATCCCCCTTTTCCATTAATCTCTAACATTAATAGAGTTTTTGTTCATTCCATCACCTTTATGCATTCAACCATGAAAACAATACGCAAAGATGATACGGGATGTTGGATCAATGAGCTTGAAGCATTCTCTACACGTACAACCGTATAAGAACACGTGAAGAACTACACTTTTACGGGAAGAGAGTGCTTCAAGGTCATTGGTTCGTCTTACTGAATTATCTTCCCATATCGTTTCCATTGTTGAACGTGTAAAGAAGATGTAAAGAACAAAAACTCTCTAATGACTACTTCAAAAGGTAGTTCTTATTTTGTGAGGAAGTCTCTAAACGCATCAAATATCCCGTCCGTCTTCTCCCTAATAAAAGCACACACATTTGTAGGTTTCGCTTTTCTCAATTTTTCGTAACAAAAATACTTTAAAACCTACAAACTGGGACACTGGAACACAGGGAACACGACCAAACGCCATGAATAGAAGACAGAATCAAAACTTGCAATTTTGATCACCTGACTGGTAAAATGTCACCTCTATTACTAGTGTTACGAGTGAAACACAAGAACTAGTAATACTTGTAGATTTGTAAAATTCACTAGTAATTACAAGAAAATTGTGAACAGGCCCAGCCTCAGCCCAGGATAATCTGACCTAGACAGTTACACATTTCAAACGGAAATATTGAGTACAAGCGAAATGTGAGAAACGGCTGAAACTTACATTGGGGTGCCTGATCATTTGCTGAGTTCCATGAGTTCTCTCTCAACGATGGCTCTGTACTCTTCGAATCCTCCTTCCAGACTTCTGACGGATCCACCGCCACAGACCCACAGCTCTTTACACACCATCCGGATCAGTCGCTCGTCGTGGGACACCAGAATCACTCCGCCCTGCAACGTAATTTACTTATGTAGGACATCACAACGTACTCGTACTTGGTATCAGACTTTCCTGAATTCAAATACCTACATAAAAAGCTCCCTGATCCAGTGAAGAATTCAATCCTCGAACAATTTTCATGTCAGTCTTGGGCAAAATTGATTTACGAATAACGAATGAAAAATTCGACTAATAACGAATATTATTATTCGAAATAATTTATTCGCACCATTCGAATAACTCGAATGGGGAACTTGCATGGTTACTTTTAACACATTAATTTTTTAACATTAATACATTAATCATCATTTTTACATTAATTTTTTAATTTGAAACATCTTAATTAGGTCTTTCCAAAAAGGTGCTACATGAGGGGTATCTAGATTTTAGATTTTTAGATTTTTTATTTACACACAAAAAAGTTATTACACTTATTTTTAAACAGTTTACAGATTGTGTTTACGGCTAATTTCCCATCAATTTGCGATTTGGCCTATAGGTCAATCTAATGATTGAAAGTTACCAAAAAGGGGTATTTCGAATTATCCGGATGTTTCGAATAATTCGAGTAAAATCGTATAATTAATTGTTATTCAAATTTTTTGAATAACGAATAAAAAATAACGAACAATTATTCGTTATTCGGATTTATTCGTAATTCGCAACGTTGAATAACGAATAATTATTCATTATTTTGAATAATCCGGTTATTCGAATGAGCCCAACAGTGGTTCAAGTACACTAACAATGAAAGAAATGTTGTACATTTTAACCAAAAAATTGAGCAATTTTTATCAAAATTTCGCGAGTGCTGTTTCAATTCTCAACCCGCAGGATGGCACCATGGGTAGGACAGACTCACGTAATAAAGAAACAACACTATAAATAGAGAGTTCCAAGTGTCCCAATACAGCATGCTGTACTTATTTACAGCACTTTATATCCAATAAGTCAGACCTGGTTGAGGTAAGGCGTCCCACCCTGCCCTATAAATACGGCTCCCTATTGCGCTACAGCCTAACATATCGTGTGGTGCGCACCCAATATAACCTGCCGGGCCCATAATCACGTTGCACTTCCAGGCTCTTGGTATCAGTCACAGAATTTTTCATGGACGAAGAAAACGGACACTCAACTCTTCACAAAAAAGTAACATCACAAAATCTTGAATGCTTTTTGTGGTGTGTGATTCTTGAACCTAGAAATCGCCTATTTTGTCATCACTCATGGTGAAATTGGGCCTTATATTCTTTAATTTTTACTTATTCACCTTTCAGTCCTAGTGGTCTCTTATTCGATTAGAGCTTCAAACACAGTAAGTAGGTCATGCGCAGACAACAAGCTATTCACATACAACTCCGCGAAATCACCCAAGCCTGACTGGTTCTTACAAGAACAATAGAGATAGGAGAGTAAAGCAAACTAGTAAAACAGAACCGAAATACTTGTGATAAGATGAGATGTCGTAGCCTGACCAGTGTGAGCGCGAAAAAATTGGCATGAAGAACTACTGCCGATGCAAATATGACGTTTAGCGACACTTCTAATAGAGTAAAAAAATGTCGTCCCTCCAAGATACAGTTGATGTCTTTCATTTGTGGTTAGCATCTGATTTGCTTGCCCTAATGGCCCACGATACAGAAAACCTTATTGTGATGACATTATCAACTAGGAACTCTCTAATCTCCCAAATTCTAAAGCCGCCGTGGCAACTCTGTGAGTCTGGGAGACTCACAAATTTTTTCTAGACATTTTCTCTGAAACAAGAGAATCTACCGACATGCTACCAGCTTGCCAAATTTACGGATTTATATGGTGCTAATTTTCGCTGCAGCATACAAAGGGACCAATAAAACGAGTTTAAAATACACTGCGAGGCATTATGGGTTAATCCCTAATCATAACCTGATTTCATTGTTCCTAAGCCCAGAGGCCAAGCAAATGGTCCCAAGACTTGATATTCTAGGGTATATTTATGTTCTGGGATAATTTGAAATGTATGTAGGCACTTTTTTCTTTCAAACGAAAACGTAACTCATTGTGAACTAGTATTCTAGTTATCATACTGTGTATTGAAATTGCATCGTTCAACCATAATCTCTCCTGTTATTATATTGGATATGCGTACTCACAGTGTACTTGTTGATAGCGTGTCCAAGGGCTTCTATCGTTTCAATATCCAAATGATTTGTGGGTTCGTCGAGAATGAGGAAGTTGGGGTTGGACATGCACATCTTGGCGAAGGCGACTCGAGATTTTTGACCTCCAGACAGTGAAGCTACGACTTGTAGCGCCAGATCTCCAGAGACCCCAAAACTGCCGAGTTGCCGGCGATACTCTTCCACGGGTCGTCCTGTGAGAAATAGAATGAGGCTAGTTCAGTTGAAAGTCTTGCGAAGAGTCTACATTACAAACTGTCAACAACCCAGGCAAACGCAAAAGCTCCACATGGTACTTATTACATGCAGGTTTTGAAGGTGTCCAGGTCATCTGATGACTGAGGATGGTACCATATAATTATGAAACTAAATGGCATGTGCAACGACCAGAGCATGGGACATCTCGTCCTGAGAAAAGCCAGATTTACATGGCGTTTTAGACGACCGATGCCTACACGACATGCGCTGACTTGGGAGTCATCATGCAGGCAGTTTTCATTTTACAATCAGCCTCCTGCTGCAAGCCATAATGGAATCGGAGGCTGAATTTAGCATCTGAATTTGCTTCCCCCATCACAACGATCGCCCTGGCTAACAGGCCTGTGACTTTCAGGCTGCGTTACCTGTCGTCCCTACGGACGTGACCTACTGAAAAGTGACAGCACTCAGGCTATGGCCCTATGTTGGCCCCCGTTCAGGAGCCCTTAGGGTTGCATTGAATGAAGGACATGTGGCATTAATAAGGGAGAACAGTCATAGGGAATGTCACAATAATAAGAAGGGCTTGTAGTTGTTCATATTTCCTGCTGAAAACGTTGATGTCCCGCAGAGTTTTCCCAATCCTGCAAATGCGGGATCGTCAACGCGAGATTCCCCACGTTTCAGGAAAGCCGTGTTTTCCGTGGTGTGAATCAAAGCCTGCACACTGTAAATAACGTTCTGATTGCCAGTGGTTCACATTTGTTAAGAAAGTTGATAGACTTCTTGCACAGTTGCAATATTAATTCGTCTGTAACACCACTCTATTATACCAATTCAACAATATTGAATGTTTACTTTGATGCCCAATTCAAAATAATCATTATGAATGATTCACATGTCTGTGAGAAAGCAAGACAGATCATTATCATTCATAATGATTATGAGCAGCCTACGCATTGGAATTCGTCCGACCGTCCGACACCAAATGTTTCCTAATGCTTTTCACGTACAACCAATCGTTGGTAGGTATAGTATAATATAACTTCCTTATTTTCCACCCCACATAAATCGTTCACCACTCGTTGGAATGCAATGAATGTACTACACATCACACCACATCGCATGCTGCCAATTTCCCCCTTCGTAACCCACCTGAGAACTACTGGTACCCACGTAGGTATATACCTATACCTAAAAAGTTGGTTGGAGTTTTCAGTTTAGCATTGTGATAAGTACCTTCACAACATATGAAGCAGGATAGTAGAAGCGTGTTCTACGTTAATCTACCTATTAACAACAATGTGTTGTATCAATTCAACAATATCAATATATTATTATTGAATAATATACTTTGCTATTCATTTCACAATTATCAGTATGATTTATCCCTAGGTGTCTGTAGAAAGCCGGTTTGAATTAATATAGGTACTCCTCTTGAACGAACGTCAAAGCATGTCAAGCATGGAAGCATGTCATCGAGCATGTTTTCAAATACATTTTCCTAAACAAATTGCCTGTTTTATGCGAAATTATTTATTATTTACGAAAATCCCGCGGGATTGGCTTGAATCCCGCGCAGGATCCTATGGGATTGAAACTCGTGCGGGATTGCGACCCCAGCTGTGACAGATTAATTGCATTAGTAACGATCTACCACCTTTTAGGGACAAAAGGGAGTTCAATGTTCAACGGTAGGTCGGAGAGTGTATTTTCTAGATCTTTCATCTATCAATCCCTCTGATTCTGAAAGGCAAACTGCAAATAACGCCTCCTTGATGTGGTAGAGCTCAAACAACACAGTTCGTATTACACGTCCTCACTGACAGAAAAAGCGAGTGCACACAGAGTGAGTCGTACAGTTCACGTCCTGACAGCATTAACAACGTCTCCCTCTATCCCGCTTGTGAACAGGTAACAATACCAACGTCCGTTCAATTACCCTGCCCAGTGGACGACAGGTAACTCAGCTTGTGATCCCTCCCTTATGCGTGCTTCATATTGAGGTCTTTGGTTCATGATTTTCAACAAATAGAGAGTCAGAACCTTCAAAATGTTTTAAAAGAAAACTGAAAAAACCTCCCCATTTTGAAGAACAGAAATGTCTCTATAACGAGTATGTTCCTACGATTAATTCAAGATATTACATAGTAGTAGCTCCCTCGAGGTACACAAATCTTCTTGACTCCAAAGAGATAGACATTCAAAAGAGCTAGGCGGCAGTAATAGACAGTTTTTGTTCTTCCCATTTCCAAAGACGCTTCCCAATACGCGTAGCTGATGAAGGAAAATGGAACAATGGGCTTGCAGCATTCTCTTTCCGCCAACAGGTTCTTCACCTACACGTGGGGGAAGCAGCTCTTCACCTACGTACTACGTGAAGAACTTTTCGTTGGTGAAAAGAGAATGCTCCAGGCTCATTGGTCCGTTTTCTCTTATCAGTTACGTGTATTGGAACGCGTTTTCGGAAACGGGAAGAACAAAAACTCTCTGATATCCCACACCATCCCACATTGCGTCCTGACCCGAAGGTCGTGGCTGTGACCTCTCACTTTTCCATTTCGAGCACAACACAAGGTTTTCTTGTCCCCGATATTCTCTGACTTTATAAAGTTTGTTCTCGATTATTCTACAACATCCAACAATACTGTTTTCAATAAATAAATTTAAAAAAAACATATATACATTAGGTTGGAATGGAATCATAAGGATATGAGTGGTAGTAGGATTTCAAATTTACCCATGTCAGTCAGATAACGTTCATCCGATCACAATGAAATTCACCGAAGAGGTCAAATCCACAAGTACAGTATATCGCATTACACACCACATACCACCACCCATAGCCAATTTAAATTACATAAATCTAGCCGAATGAAATAAAGGATTCGTCAGTTACCGGGGTGTTCCTGTTGAAGGAGTTCGACAGATGAACCGTTCATCTGGAGCTGATCCACGTGATGTTGACTGAAATATGCGAAGCGGAGATTCCTGTGGGTGACTCTCGTCCCTTGCGTGGGGGATAAGAGGCCTAGGATCAATTTCAGTAACGTAGTTTTACCTGCGCCATTGTCTCCTACCTGGAATAAGATCAGGTAAATGTTTGAATACCTAATGAGATCTCTCTCTTCTCTTTCTCTCTCATACCTAATGAATGAGAAAGCTCATGACGCATGTAAGTCAGTTAAGCAGTAGTAAACAGTTGTCAGGTATTATTATTTTATACATCACTACGTCCTGAAATTTCAGGGATTTATCAAATATCCTCCCAGGCTGGAAAAATTATATCCCTCCCTACAAGAGTCATCGATGTCCTCCCAAGCCTCTTTTCCCTTCCATTGAAATTGTCGAGTCCCTCTCCATAAGCGCCATCAATATCCTCCCAGCAGGTTCACATTCAATAGGGTGAGTGTGTAGGTTGGAAATTCTCATTTTCAAGGCCAAATTCGGGTTTTTGCTTTCAACAACCCTGAAGGCCAATATTCAGCTGAAAATTCCGTCTGAATTGAATACAAACTTTCATGTATTCGTCTGTGAATAATTGACCATTCACTTTTTGGTTCATCGTTTTCAATAATGAACCTTAGGAATCGAGCACGAAAACATTTTTTCGTATGAGTTTCTCAACCCAGCGTGCTGAGTTTGAGCGGATGAAAAAACCTATCTCTAATATTAACTTTATATACGTTAATTTGGCACAATTTAAGAGAATCCAATGAAATCCAAGGGGAATAAATGAACCCTGGGGAGGATTATGGTAGAAAACGTTTCTCTAAAATGCGAAAGAAAACTTTCATACGCATTAGTTGTACGAGTTGTATCACTGGTTTTGGATGCCCACAATAGCATAGAATCGAAGACATAATACGAGAACCAAATATTTGCACTGGAGCTCGGTTGGATGATATGGGTGCAATGATGACTTTGAAACGGGCAGCTAACGATACGCTTAGGGCTCTGACCTTAACGCCTGGGAGGAAATCAACGAACGCCCGAATTTTCAGCAAGAACTTAAGTGATTATGGGGACCATTACGAAAAGAACTGCTACACACAGGCACAGCAAATTAAGTGATTATGTTATGGGGACCATTACGAAAAGAACTGCTACACACAGGCACAGCAAATTAAAACCAGAGAGATATAAATTTCCATTCATAAAAATCAAAAGACCTCGCACTCTGCTCGAGAGTCGAGGAAAGTCGACAGACAAATCGCAACGTCAACATAAACATAACAAAGTACAACAGTGGAATCTAGAATACACTCCTATTCCTAACGCAACTTTTGTGACACCTTTATTTGATAACCAGAGTGCATAGGTACCCCTCTTGAACAGATGTTTAATCGAGCGTGATCCCCCCAGACCACCCTGCTTACCAACCACCATCTAGCCAGAAAACACTTGTCAAATTAGTGTAGAATCACCATATCGAGAACGTGGGAGTAGCTTCAAGTTGAACATTTGCTCACCAGAGTGCATAGGCACCCCTCTTGAACAGATGTCTAATTGAGCGTGATATTGTACTTTTAATCTCGCTTATCGTAAAATTTTGTAACGCATTTTTGGGAAATATTTAGACTTTTTACACCTCATATTTATGTACAGCAGAACTTGAAATAAATTCGTAACGCAACTTGTGCGACAACTTTAAATACTTTTAACCATGCTTATCGTAACGTTTTGTAACGCATTTTTGGGACATATTTATACCTTTTACACCTTATATTTATGTACAGTAGAACCTAGAATAAATTCGTAACGCAACTTTTGTGACACCTTTATACTTCTAACCTCGCTTATCGCAGTCTGTCGACTACAATACTGTAGTGGGTGGGTCAAGAAAGACAGTGATGAAGCCATGCACAGGGGGTTAACAAATTTAATAAAATGAGCAACGACACTAAGTCGTAGGCATACTCACAATACAAATGCGAGATTCCAGAGTGGCTCCTAACTCAACATTTTTGAGAACGAGCTTCTCAGGGGTGTAGCCGAAAGATACTTCTTTTAGCTGGAGGATAGGTGGCGAGAGTGCTTCCACTTCGGGGAACCGCAACACCACTTCGATCTCCTTTTCAACGGGCTTCAACTCAGGCCTGCCAACGAAACATCGGAACGGTCAAGTATTATTGATTAAAGTAGAAAGGACGAATATTAGAGTAGCAACTTCATACAAAATCAACTGTGAACAAGATGGTAATAGTATGCCTAGTATGATCTTTTAGGCGTTCCCTTGAAATAAATACCATACAAAGTTAGGGTAGATATTTAGAATTTTTAACAAGTTTTAGCAGTAGGTATTTACTTGAGACCTTTAAAAAATATTAAGCGGATTTGCCATTAGAAAGTTTTTTCTAAAACACAAAAAGGGATTACAGGGATTGCCTAATGGAATGTTTCATGTAACTGACAGCAAAAATACGACAATACTCACAGCTTTTCCAACATTTTGATCTTGGATTGTACGGATGAAGCTCGGTTCGCATTATACCTGAACCGATCGATGAATTCTTTCACGTGTGCCTTGTGTTGCTCTTGTGCCTCTATTTCTCGGGTTCTGTTTCGGACGCGTTCAGCTTTCACTGACTCAAACCTATAGTGAAGTAATCATATTAATAATAACGTAATATATTGACATTATTATCATAAACTTCACATACTTACTACAGAAGGCCCTTGAAGCCCAAACTAAGAGTTTGTATACCAAATGATAACGCTATCTTTACAAGTTTAGTTCGATTTGCTTAGCAATTGCGAAGAGATGATTAGCTAGTGATGCCTAACAAATCGAACAAAACCTTGACTGTAACACACCTGGTGTAGTTCCCTCTATAGGGATCTAGCGTGGCGGACTGGAGGTGAAGGATGTCTGTAGGAACGGTGTCGAGGAAGTGGCGATCGTGAGAGACGACGAGCAGAGTTGTAGGCCAGGTTTGGAGGTAGTTCTCAAGCCAGATGATGGCCTTCATGTCCAACATGTTGGTAGGTTCATCCAGCAGGAGGAGATCAGGCCTGTAGGAGTAGTTGCACAAAACACCATAAAATGAGACAACTCGTTCGTTGATTGACTTAAATAGCTCCATTTTACGGGATTTCAATCGTACATGGAGCAAAATCTATGCGTCACAAATTGGCAAATTTTTATATAATTAATAAAAGTAATGATTTTTTTATTTTTCATTTAAAGTACTTGTTGAGCGGAGTTCAGAACATGTTTGAACGGTTTTTACGCTTTCAAATAAAACAGGAAATAAATAAGTTGGTATGACTCATTCATTGAATAACAACGAGGAACATCTTACTTGGAAAACAGAGCTCTGGCTAGTGCCAACCTCATCCTCCAACCACCGCTAAAGGTTTTTGTAGCACGAATCTGCATATCAGGAGTGAAGCCCAAACCTGCCAGGATTATACTTGCACGGGCGGGTGCTTTGTCTGCCTCCATCGCACCCAGTGCGGCGTAAATTTCAGACAGTTCGTTTGTCAAATTGGTCTCATTGGATTTGGCTCTGGAACGAAATTTAAGACAATATCAGTTTCCCATTAGGAAATGAACGACACTTATGGATTTACCTAAATTTCTCATCTCTACGAATAAAGTAGGTAGGGGAAA
>JAEMON010000005.1:5827547-5852074 GCA_030264115.1 Lygus lineolaris
TTGGTTACCCAAAATATCGCATCTTCACAGGTTTTTCCTTCTTTGAGCGCAAATTGATTTTTGAATATAAAATTATTGCTTTCCAGGTGGTTAGTAATTCGTTTTTTGACTATTTTTCTAAAACTTTCGCAAGATGGGGAAGCAGAGCAATGGGCCTATAATTGGAAAAGATGGTTTTCTCTCCACTTTAAAATATTGGTGTTATCACAGAGGTCTTGAAGTGCTCAGGATATATGCCCTTACTCAGGCATATTATATTTATTATTATTTCATAGGTAAAAACAGGCATACCTAGATAGTCTCAAGTCCCTGTATTTCAGCAGCTGGTCTGTGGGTTTTCTCATATAAATATTCAATTTCAGGGATTGAAAAACTCAAATTATAGGAAAATTCATTATTTTAAAGACATTTTCACTTGTTTATTAGTATCATCCAGAGCACGACAAATGCAAGCAGTGGCTGGAGAAGAACTTGCCGGACGAGTTTGAAAAGATCCTCAACATCAACGATGCACTTGACGAGGAAGGAGGAGAGGAAAAGAAACGGCAGAAGCGCGGAGGCAAAGGAGTCGTCAAGTCCAGAAAGAAGGAAGAAGGTTCGGATAAGATTTTCTGACGAAGGCCACGAGCCGTCCACCCCTCATGTCATCAAAAATAATATTATTTCATATTTCCCAAGGAAGACAGTGATTTTCCGGGTTTTTTTTTTTCACGCTGAATCACCTAGTGATGGCAGTTTTTTTTTTTTATTCACGCGTGAAAATTTCATATTTTTCAACCTTTTCGTGCAATATCTAGGATGGTCCCTTTATCTTGATTAATGAGGAGTGTATCTTAAAAAAATAACCCGAGAATCATGTGAGTATAAATTGTGGTAAATGAATAGGTACATCCACAAAACATGTCTTTAGCGAATTTCCGAAGGAAAATTTTTGCCTGCACGTTTTGCCTAAATCTTCTGGAATTTTACGCAAAATACGGGCTACAAGGATTTATCAAATCTTAGTGAGACTAATGCTTCAAATACCTAGGTACAAGGTTTATAAATTTTAATAAGTAAATGCATTTCACCATTGTTCTTTTTATCTACACTGCAGAATTGATCATGGATAAGTTGCAAGTCAGTTTCAGGCATTTATCGATTCAAAATCAAATTGCTTCTTCACTACAGACATCATCTGACCCTGAAATCTATCTAAAAATCAAACGAAAAAAAATCTAGAGATAAATAACTAGAGAAAAGATGAGTTCGTTGACCAGAATTTTCGGAGTACTCCAAGGGTTCAAATTGAGAAACCTGAGGTTCAAAAACCTGTTTTTTAGGTTATTGGAGTATATTACCATCGTAAACATAGTAACAGAGTGGTATATTTGGGATCAGAGCAAAACTTCCTATAAGAATCGCCCACAAAATCGGTTGAAATAATTCTTTGAAAATTCGCTCATCAACTCATGCTGCATGAATGGAACTTTACACGTTTCAGAGCGTTCTGAACAATTTCGGTTCCTTGTCGGTCTGTGGTCAATTCCTGGTCCCAAGCAAAACTATGAAGTTATGATCCGATTTTGATGGAATTTTCAGGGATAGTGCGGGTTAGCCCCGTGATGGTCCTCTATTGATTTCGTCGTCGGACGGCTAGTAGCGTGTATGCATGCGCGAACATGAAATTCCCGAAACTATAATTCCTCAGTTCCTAATGGGCTGATTTCGCTCAAATTCGGAGGGTTGTTAGGGGCTGACTCCGAGACAATTACTTATTAATTTTGTCATAATTGGATCAATCATAGCTACTGCGCATGCGTAAACTTTAAATGTGTTTTTATATCCTTAACTCCAGAACTACTCGAACAATTTCAGTACGGGCTCACTATTTTTTGTGGGAGGGAGCTTTTGAAACGCTCAGGAAAAGGTCAGTAAAAATCACTTTTGCGGTCTGGAAAACCTGGAAAAGTCAGGGAATTTTGGGATTCTGTTTCCGTAGCAACCCTGCTACATTTCGCGCAATCAAAAATAAATGTATTATGAAATAATCATGTAGAAAGGTTGCACTCGTCAGCTGTCCAATGTTTTTTACACTTCGACGTCTTGTTTAGAGAGGTTTGGTCGCAAAGACAGTCCGGAATCTCCTGAAGATCATTCTGGAAGATGACTCTGGTTCGCGTTAGGTATCCATTCTGGATGCCGAGCGTTCGCAAAGACACAGTTCTGGATAGTTCTATCACATCCCTTTTCAGAATGCAGTTCCTTCCGGTACTAGTTCCGGACTGTCTGTGCGAACAAACCTTAGCTTTGTGAAACTCGTTCAACATTAGATAAGTACCTTATGTCGATAGTAGGTACCTACATAACAGAAGAGCGATGTGTAGTATTTTCCAATTGAATTGAACCTTTTTCCAATTGAATTAAGCAAAGTTTGTTAGCAAACACATTAATTCCATTTGAAAAAAAAAATCAATTGGAAAAAGGTTTAACTCAATTGGAAAATACTACCTATAGTTTGCGCAATCTTAAGGAGTGACAGAGGCCAACCTCGACAAGATATAGCTTTTCACAATGAAATTCAACATTTCCAAACCAAATCCAACACTTTCCTAACCATTCAAAATTTTCCCAATCAAATTAAAACATTTTCCCAATCAAATTAAACACTTTCCCAATCAAATTCAACATTTTCCTCATCAAATTCAACTCTTTCCCCTACCACATTGATTGTATTAAGTGTTAAAATTGATTGGGAAAATGTTAAATTAAATTGGGAAAGGGTTACATTTGATTGGGAACATATTTAATTTGGAATTTGATTAGGAAAGTGTTGCATTCGTCGAGGAAAATGTTGAATTTCATCGGAAAATGCTATATCTTGCCGAGTTTGCGCTCCGTTATCCCCAGGATTGCTCAAACTATGTCACAGACATGTGCCTACCTACTAGACGATTGTCCCATTGGCGTACGCATTTGGCAAAGTTACAAGAGTTCAATTAATTCGGAAAAATGTTTAATTAAAGTGGGAAAAGGTTCAATTGAATTGGGAAAAGGTTTCATTCAATTCAAAAAAGGTTTAGTTCAATTGGAAAATACTATGGTTAGGTAGGTACCTACCTAAGTCTGTTTTTTTGTTTTTGGTTTTTTCGAAAATAAGGTTTTGAGCTTTTCAGGAAAATCATATTCGCTTGCTTCATCCGCCGATGTTTTTTTTTTTTTTGTTTTGTTTTTTCGTCAGAATTTTAGTAAGCTTGCTCTCAAGGAGTGGGAAAATATTGAAAAAACTTGTGTTAAAAAAAAGTGCGTAGGTACTGAGTGAGTGAAACTTCAATCTAGGAACCCTTGAGTCTGCAAAACCCCTCAGTAAAATCTCGTGAGTCCTTCAATTGAGTTCATACCGGGAAAAGAACTAGATAGGTATGTTCTATCAAAATTTCAAATGGGAGCCCACTCGGGTGAGAAATGACTGGCGTGTTGCCTGAAAAAATTCACATTCCGTTTCTCTCACTGAAAAGACAAAAAAAATATGTATATAAATATTATTTATATGTGCTAAGTAGATAGCAAAATGAATCAGTTTTTCGTGTCACCTGGTAAACATTTTAAAAATAGACACTTTTTTTCTGATGATAGACATGTTTTTTTATTCTTTCTATAGGCTTTCAGTATGGTAGGTATTATTCCATACATTTTCATCTCGATTAATGTATCTCAATTTTATGTATGTATACTATTTTATAGTAGGGGTATTCACGGTTGAGCTTGCCAAGTTAAACGTGGTAAGTTGTTAACTTCGTCCTCAAAAAAAATCACGAGGCACCCTACACTGGCGCTTGCTAACGTGTTACCATATTAACGTGTTATCACGAATCTACGGGTGAAAACTTACGTCAAATCTATCCTTCAACTGGACAAATTGGTCTGTTTTCACCCTCGTCCAATTGGAACGAGGGTTGATGACCTTCCTCCTGACTCCCCTTCCATCCGTCAAACGGGTCACAACGAAATTAAAACTTAAAAACACTTCAAACTACTAAAAAATAATGTCAAGCGTGTTTCAAGAAAACAGCTGGGTGTATACCGCCATTTTGATTCTACGTAAGAAATCTGATAACACAGATAACATGGTTGCTGTCGACGTTTACCACACCTCGAACTCAGTTAACACAGTTGATAACGCACTTTGATAACATATTTGCGACCGATTGTCTCCACGTTTAACAAGTCAACACGTCGACAACCCCTAGTACCTAATGTTTTAAAGGCGAAAAATTCAATTATTTTCAGTGTTTTAAATAAAAAAGGATTAGTTATCATTTGTATTAATCACTACAATTGTAATTCTTGGAAATCGTGTATTCAAACTTCTTCCAGGTCCCAAAGTCGTGTACATCTCTCGAGCTCCTCGTGGCAAAAAGAAGTCGGTGACAGTAGTGCAAGGGCTCAGCACCTTCGACATTGACCTCAAGGTATGACATTTTCAGGAGGAATGGAAAATTAGGTAATGCTAAATATGCCCGGTTTAGTTCCAAAACCTCGCCAACAAAACTATTTGTGATGGACTTAACTGCTCCTCTGATTTTCTTTCGGAAAATTTCTTGGTAAACCATCAGTAAAAAAACCATTGTTTTTTTTTATTTAAAATTTCCCAATTTTTCAACAACGAAAAACTGTAGATAGGTATTTAACAAATTGGCAGCATGAGATGTGTTGTGATGTCAATAAATTCAGAGCTTTCCAATGAGTGGTGAACGATTTCTGTGGAGTTTTAAATGAGGATTTTTTTTTCTATCAACGATTGGTTGTACGTGGAAAGCACCGAAAAAAATGTCGTTACAATTTTATTTGACACTTTTTTTCATAGCAATAGTATTATACCAGCGCAAGATATTATGCTTCGTCATTAATATCAAAACTTTGTTTTTTTTTCTTCAAGGTTGCCTCCAAGTTCTTCGGAACGAAGTTCGCCTGCGGCTCTTCTGTCACGGGAGAGGACGAGATCGTCATACAGGGTGACGTCAAGGACGACCTCTTCGATGTCATCCCCGACAAGTGGCCTGTCATTGACGAGGACTTCATCGAGGACCTCGGCGACCAGAAACGATAAACCACCTATTATATAATTACCTACATCATTACATATATTAGTCGAAGTTACTATTTCTACTGTCGATACAGATGCCAAGATTTGATAAAAATATTTTAAGGTGAGTTTGAAACTACCCAAATATCATCATGATGCAGTAATTAGGTTCCCTACCTTCGATAATCACCCTTCTATTTGATGACTCCATAGATGAGGAACTGAAACTACTTTAACTAGCTTAGATTAGGTATAGCTCTGTTCCAACTATTCGAATATTTTTCCTGTGCAGAACCTCCTGCACTCACTCTTGTTGATAAGTGTGCGCGCAGAGGGTTCTACGCAGCTAAAATATTTATTAGTTGTGGGCAAACCTAATGCCATGGATGCTGGAGTTTCATTGTTACAGCTTATGGGTACTGCAGGCTGGATGGATACGCATTTCTTCATATTTATACTGCTTTGAAATTCGTTAGCGAATGCGCTTCTACGAAGTATTCGTTAGGCACATAAATTTTTAGAATGTGATTATCATTTACCTCCTACCTATTGCACCTATGAGCAGTCCATTCTCATCTAGTGTGTTTCAGGCCTTACTCTAATCTTTATCAGTGAGGAGGTGTCTGGAGAGCGCTAGTCTGCCGTGCCTATGCGCATGTAGGAGGGACTTGAATTGGTTTAGTTTTTTCTAGTTAGCTTATTATGGTTGTTCCTGGACTGAAGATCCTAGAAAATTGTAGGTTGGAATTGGATGTCCCTCGCGCATGTGCATAGGAGCTCTCCAGACACTCCTCATTGAATTGAATCGTTTTGGAACATTATGGACGGAGCACCTACCTGATGGGAAGTTCGGGTGCATGTTTATTTTTTATTTACATGTCCCAATGAATTAAATTAGTGATTAAATTACTATCATCGGTTGAATTTTGAAAGGGTTGTTTTTTCTTCCCCTCTTTCACTTATTTGAAACCAGGAAACATTCAGCAATACTGTTCACTAGGAATGAAGTTGGCACATCAATCAATAATTCGGTTTTGTTGAAAATCAGTGAAAGTGCACGATGAATGGAAGCTCCTGCAGAAATTTCCGCTCTTAATATTAATTAGGTAGGTATAACGAAAAATAGTTAAGTAGGTACCTCGATTACGAAAAATGAAAGGGTGAGTTCGAAAACTAACGGACAAGAGAAAGGATGAGTTTGCGCTCATTCTCAGGTATAACGTTTAAATGTTCAAGTTTTGAATATCTTTAGACAACCACAACAAATGTTGCGAAGTTGGTGGTTCCAAACCAATAAACAGCAGGTAGGGAGGAGGTACCTACCAAGAAGTCTAGGACAAACGCCATTTTGAAACTGATTTTGTTTTTGGTTTTCAAGAATTTGAAATCTTTGGAATCGTGGACGGAAAAAAATGGTTAACCCCCCTCAAAATTAGATGTTTCACGTTTCAAAATACGTAGAATCCAAAAATCTAATTAAAAAACATCTGGTGCGAGGCTTCTCACTACTTTCCTCTCCCGTAGAAACCTGAAAACGTTGTTTTTAGCATATTTGTTTCAGCTTTTCTCGCAAACTGTTCTAAAGATTTTGAAGAAATTCACAGGACTTACTCTTCTAACAAGTATATAAACACGTTCCAATACCCCTCATATCCATAAATATATAAATTCAGGGCCGAAATCAGCATTAAAACCCTCAAAAATAGCCATTTTCAGGTTTATACAGGTGAGAAAAGTAGTGTGAAGCCTCGCACCAGATGTTTTTTGTTTTCAACGCATCGAGTATCTTGTTTACCTTTGTGCTTCCTAGTTACTGAATTATGTTATGGAGGATCTACAACTCTCGGATGATAGTCATAATTAGGTACAGGTGGGTACTCAAGAAATGAAGATTGATTGTGACCCTCTTGATATTATTTATTACGGTAGGTAAGGCCTACTTAGCTACTTCAAGTCATTGATCAGAATAACCGGAATGCGTAGGTATTGAGTTTATTATGAGGGATTCATTTATTATCAATGGAAAATGGAATCTTGACTGATGGGTGATCTACACAAAAAAGTGTACCGTTGTGTAATAAATTGCAGCCGTTGTATATGAATAATGGGCCCACACACGATCAAGTATTTTGTCGAACGTATTTAATCGTGTGTGGCGTCATGTGTGAAGGTTTCATGTCGATGTCAGATAAATTGATCACAAACATGAGGTTTGACAGCCAAGTTTGCCTCAAACCATCAAGCAAAAGGGATAGTTTACTGTGAATCACAGAGCTGATTTCTGTGATTCAGTCTTTGGCCAACGTTTCTGCCGTCATTTATGTTCGGAAGTCACAACAATCAACGCGATCTCGTACAGTTGGTACCTAATGAGTCTTTTATGACTGAATTCATTGAATTAGTCCACAAGGACCTTTTCTTTCTCCTGCGGGCTTTGAATCCTCATCAGACAATAACGATTACTCAGTTGGAAAATCATAGGAACATAATGGTATATATTCGGAATCAGCGCGAAATTTCCTCTGAGAATCACCCACAAAATCGGTCCCAATCAATCTTTGAAAATTCGCTCACCAACTCATGCTGCATGAATGGAACTTTTCGACATACTTATTCAGTCTTTTCGCTGGGGTCAATCCAAAATTTTTGTCCCCTCAAAAGCGTTACCACGTTTGACATGGTTTCATTGTTTTTATGGCCGAGCAGTCAGCAAATTTCGGCATACTTCGAGAGCTTTCCAACGAGTGGATTACGATTTTTTTAGGTGAAAAACCGACTGAGTTAAATTTCCCTAGTTAGGGTTTGAGTTTCCTATGAGGGTTTGACATGAATTTTCCTTCAAACAGTCTGTATTATTTTTATAGATTGTTTGTTTACTAGTATCAAATGTGGCAACCAGGGGTGACATGGTTTCTTTGCTTCTGTTAACACTTCATTTATCCTTTGGATAAACCCGTATTTTTCTTCTAACAAACATTGTATATACTGTGGCGCTTGGGTCACCCACTCAGTGCAGAAAGACATATTTTTGTCACAATGTATCAGCGTGGAGCGTTGATACTCGTTGTATTTCACGTTTTTTACTTTACTGTACAAATTAAGGGCAAAAATCACTTTTGAATGCAAAAAAGGTTTTTTTAAAAGGAAAACTAATGTTTTCGAATGTAGACAACTACCCTATACTTAGTTAGGTAGGTACTTATCGTTTTACTCGTAAATTTTGACGCTGAATCGAACTGTGACCCTCATCATCTTGGCTGATAGAAAATGGATTTTCCGAGGGAAAAGTGCTTTGTTGGTCATATATGAGCGCCTCTGTTTTGGTGAACTGATGAATAATCTTGCCCATAAATACTTTGGAAAGTTTAATAAACACATGAAGGTTAGCAAATGATGGGTCGGAGGTGCTGGGAGTCCGAAAATGTATTATGTTCCTTGGAAAATCAATTTTCTGTAAGTCCCTGGTTTTGACAAAATTCACTTTTCAGGCACAATTTTCACTCAACAGTTCTTTTAAACAAATTTTCGAAGTCAAAGAGATGGGAAATTTAACGCTCTTTTTCAACTGTGTAGTCATTTTTAATTTTATATCGCAAATTAGGTAAGGGAGTTATGACCGTTTCAATGACGTAATATTGAATAAGAAAACAAAATCTTAAAATCGAAAAACTAACGAAAATAAGGGTTCAAAACAAACTTTGAGATACTTGTTGTGGAAAATTTCCTGTAGAATCGATTCCTGAAGTTTTGACAGTCGGGCCTTATACAACCTCGTTCCAAAAAAAAAGGATATTTCAAATCGAAACTAAACAGGTTCATGTAGTTTTTGAATTGATTCATTTTTATTACAAAACACAAAATACATACAAAACTACAAATTTCAGTCATAGCAACATACAAAAAAACTGCTTTTCATCTATATTGGTTACACAACCGATTCATCTCCATCTGGGTGATAGGTACTTATCGAAAAATACTGTTTTTCATCAATAATATGCTCTTACAAAAACAGCAAATTTCATACAATTCTCAAAAATGACAGTCAGCATTGATGTACGTAGTTGTCTGTAATTTTTTCAATAAATCCTTAGATTCAAACAATTTTCTATCAAGGAAGTATAATTTCGGTGGTAAAATGGTTCCCTGGACGATAAAGAATACAGAATACTGTTCCAAAATACATTTTTATGAAAGAAACCAGTTTCAGTAAGTTTCTTAGAAGGCAACCATGTTGAAGTCTTGAACTACTTTCTAGTTATCGATGTCGAAATGAAATGCGATTAATTAGTTCTCCTAAGTTTTGTTAGTTGATATTAAAATTGTAAACGGGTCATTGAATCGTACACCATTCGAAATTTTCATCAACCACTAAGAACTAAAATAGATCGAAAGTATTTTTTTGATTCTCTTAAGTACTCTTATAAAAATATTAAAACTACCTCTAAGTATAAAAAAGACTGCTCTATTTTAGACCTACACAATTATTGTTAGTTACAGTAGGGTGAGAACACCTCTCAATTATTTGACAGAGTCAGGATTGATAAGAGTTGATTCGAGATACATTTTGAAAACCAACAAAGGAAATAATAGGCTTAATATGCTTTTGGGTAGAGCCAACTGCTGTATAAGGGGAAATATTAACAACCAAAAAACGATATCTAGGAAAAAAATAAATACTAAATCCTCTACCTTAAATAGATTCACGCCTAATTCGCTAGTAGGAAGAATAAATACGTTAATTTCATAAAGGAGGAACTTACAAAGGCTTCTTCTAGTCTCAATACTAATTCGTCTTGTTCAATTTATCTAAAAAACCAAATGTCGAAAAGGGTTCAACGGAAAAGGGAGGCATTTTCGTGAGTTGCGATGTTGATTTCGATTCGAAACAAAATTATTACCTTAATAACTGCCGACGCAACGATGAGGTATCCCGGGTATAACAGGGTACCTACCTACCCGAATATGAGGTAGGTACCTATCCCATCAATTGGGTACCTACGTATAATACAATATTACTAAAGGGGGTTCCCCCATTATGAAGTAAATCGGTAGGAAGCTATTTCATCGTGGGACATTCCATGAAGGACGCCAAATTTAAAATCTATATTCATCAACATAATTGTCTCATAATCAACATTAACATTCTTTTAAGATACCTATTGAGAATATGAAATAAACTCTGAGAAGGCTCATGAGGTTATGAGTTAATCTATAACCCTCATTATTTAAAAAAAATTGAAACAATGGAAACAAACTATTAATTTATTAGGTAATATGCCTAAACGAAAATTACCTGTTGAAATATTCAGATAACCATTTTAGTAAATAGATTGATTGATTGACATGATTATATCATTTCCTTGTTTCGACTGAATGATAGTTAGGTACCTACCTATTCTTATTTAAATTGTGGCTTTTCATGTTAAATTTAATTTGTTGGAGTTTGAAATGCAGCATTTTCTATGGGTACCCATTTTATGGGATAGCACCTGCTATATTACGGGAATCCTTACCTGAGGATCCTCATGGGGGAATCCTCCTGAGATAACCACGAGGTAAATTTGAAATACCTACGTTTCCGTTTCCAACCCTCTTTCGATACTTCGTCGGTACTTTTACGGCTACTTATACTGCGTAGTAAAGTTTTTAAATATATTTTTTAAGTGATTTTTTAAAAAATAAACTTCAGTAGAAAAATACGGGTTATGCGAGGGTGACAGAGGTCATGATGATGAGGAGCCCCTGGTGACGTAGTCAGGGAGTTTGGTGGGGAAGGCCGAGTAGGGATCGTCGGGGATCGTTTCATTGGGATCGAACTTCTTGCAGCGGTAAATGTATGCGCTCACGCTGATGTCATCGTCCATTTTAATGCAGTCGGTATCCTTGGGGCATTTACACCTGCGATACAAACAAGGTTGATAAATTATTATTGATAATTGGCAAAGTACAACTTGACAGATACAAGAAAACACAAGTTTTGAGCTATAGATCCGCACCTAAAGTAATGAGCTCCGACAGTGCGCTCTACCGGCGAATTAGCAAGCTACCCTATCAATTCCTACCAAAAACTCCGTAGGGATTTCTGAGTTGTAAGGTGGCAGTACTGATCATTCCTATTTTCTCATTACCGCCATATTGCTGCTTTTGCCTCTTGACCATCTCCTTTTGTCTTTCAATTTCAACAATATTGCATTGTTTTAACATTTTTTTTCTTCAAAACTCGGGTTCATGTGGGAATCTATTTTAGCAGGATGCCATTTCAGAAGAGGGAAAAACGGGAAAGAGGGAAACATTTCAACTGTTAAGTAGTTTCAGCTGTGTTCGGCCTTATGCCAGAATGCGCTGTCGGAGCTCATTATTTTAGTTGCTGATCTAGACAGCTAATATGTTGTCAGACTGCAATAGATTAGTTGCTTTTTGGATTTGATAGATTCATTTGAAGGATTTGGCGTTTGAAATAACCGCTCGATGACGTACTGCGTAAACGTGGCTAAGGCCGCTCGTGATAAGGGTTAGTTAATCCTAATAAATGCCGAACCAACTGGCCTCGGCCAATCACAGTGCATTTACCGTAGGATCACCGTTTTCATTAGGTACTTTTTTCTTTTTCAAATCTCGATTTTTGACCCTCAAAACTATAGAGAAAGCATCGACAAATTTTGATACCACGCTATTTTTGGACATAGGTAAGCTTCTCACAGTTTGCCTGAGATGATCAATTCAAATTAAACCCTGGTAAAACACAACCTATAATTTTTTCTCAATCGAAATCGTTTGCATTGTCATATACATGGATTTTGCAAATAAAAACCAGTTTGAGTTTGAGGAAACTGAAATTTTAATTCATTCCTGCTCTCATTTTCGATTCTCTCCACCTAACTTATCAGCTAACAGTTGATCTGGGCGTACATTTAAATTTTGTAATCTCATGGGAGCCCCATATCAACTAGATACTTATGTCATGTGGCGATGCCACTGGGTTGCTACTCGATGGAACATATCGTTCCGAGAGTAGCAACTCATGCTAAACGCTTCCTAGTACCACGGCAGCAGCCGAACTATAAGTAGGTAACTCTTCTGATAGAATAGAGGAGTAGAAGTAGCTAGTAGTATTATGAACTACTCCCTTAACCTCGTGGTTCAATTCCCAAAGTTAGACCTAGTATCTACTTCTAACCCCCCTCCTATATCAAGAGCCTTATCCCAGCATTCATCTGAGCTTTTGTGTTGCGGTTTTGCTTAGTATAGTTACTTGTATAAAAACAAGGTGCCAGGAAATACTTTTCAAGATCCTTCACTCAGTATTTTTTGAATACGGAATCTCTCCAAGAATCAGTATTGTCAGACTAATCTGAGCAACATGTGCAAAATTCAAGTTTTCTTCGAGAGTGGTGGGAGGAAAATTGTGGAACTCACTGGGGATTCGTGGGCTGGCCTACTTACTTGGAGTCCTTCATGGTTCATGGCACGTGCAACGAACCATCTTCTTGATAGTCAGTGAAATCCTATCTTTTTTTTTTCTTCTTAACCTTCCTTTATATCATTTGTCCATCCTCTCAACCATTGCCAACCAATAACATTAATCTCTTATAAAACTATTACTAAATATGTATAGCATCATTTTAGCGAATTTTCGACGGCTTCAAAATTTATGTAATCCAAATTTTTGAAAATTTTCCTCATGGAAACCCGTTTCAGACCATTCTAAAATGATTCCTGAAATTTAACACTTTTTCATATACCTATGTGTCATTCCAGACGATATCTGCCCAAGGGATCGAGATAAGAAATCCAAAAAAATTTAAAAATTTCAATAATGTCAAAAGTAAGGATGAGTTCGTTGGCCAGAATTTTGGAGTACTCCAAAAACTTTTTTTAATTCTATAGTTATTTTAATCTTAGATGTTCAGAATGAGGGAAAACTATAGTTCCTATGTACATTTGGAGAAATAAAAGAAAAATAAATATATTTGCACAAACTTGTGAGCAAAAATAAATTCAAAAACCATGTTAATTGCCCAATCTTTGCTCAACCAATGACAAAACAAAACCACTGAATTGTCACTATTGAACTGAGTGTCACTATCCAAGGGTCAACCAGCTAGAAATAATGATCTTTTCCTCACGTGTTTTTCATGTAGTAGTCGACTTGACGGGTGAAGGGGACGTAGATTCCCCAGGCGCAGGGCGTCCTATACTCGCAGTCACTTCCCTTCGGGGCTGCAGTGTTGGACAAATCTGCCTTTTGTCTCGTCTGTAATATGAGGGATAACCAAAATAAATCACAAATATAATAGTAAATCTCAACATTTATCATTCCAACACTAATGGCAGTTGTCCAAATTAGCCGTAGGTAAGACATAATTCAACTTTTATTGGGCCAAAATTATGCAATATCACGTCAAAAATGTACTATCAACAAACCTGCTTTCAAATAAATGCTGCAAAAATGCGAATACAGACACCATCAGATCATTATCTCTAGGTTCATTACCTACAAATCTTGTAAAATAATCAGACCTATTAAAATTTTCCCCCCCTCAACTTTGGTACCATTGGTTGAATGAATAGATTTTTTCAATTTTACTTTGCTTCCAAGTCAGCAATGCAGCGGAATGTTTTCACTTGCAAAATGAAAAATTTTTCTGTGCTCCAAAATCAAAATTTCCACTTGCATTTCAGGGCCTCCTGCACATATTTGGTTTCGTGCCTGTCTGTCCACTTTTCCTTGCCACATCCACAAGTTCCACAATTTGGATCCGATTTCAATCAAATTTTCAGGAATTGTGTGGGATTAGCGCTAGATGGTCCCCTATCAGTTTCATCATGATCGAATCATCGGTAGCCTCAGCGCAGGCGCTAACTAGATTTTCTTATTACGATAATAATTCCATCAATTTTGAACGGATTTTGGTCAGATTTTCAGGGATGATGCGGGTGAGGTCCCTTACTACATTCATCATGATTGAATCAGCGGTGGCAGTGGCACTGCGTACATTCCAAACGTCGTGTATTCCAGACCATAGAACTATAAACCTGGACGATTTTTGTTTGTACCTATGTCACGTTAGTAAACGCTGTTTCTGTATTTATGTAACGTTTTCAATCACGCCTAATGTAGAAACGAGAGTTTTGCCGTTTTTTTCGGCGAATTTTAAAACGGGGACAGGGTAAATTACGGGTTTAAATCTTTTTTGCCCCCGTGCTTTGTATTGCCCAAAAATAACGATTTTTTAATGTTTGGTTGCCAAAAAATTCAGATTCATTCTAGTTTTCAGATTCAAAATTCATTTCTAAATTCATTTTTTCATTCATTCTACATTCAAAATTCATTCTAGTTTTCTAGTTTTCAGATTCATTCTTAGTTTTCAGAAAATTTAATGGTGGCATACACATAATGGTGGTTTTGTATAAACAACCAAAAACCCACTTATTTGATTCTTTGTGTGATTTCGTATACCTACTTTTCTTTAAATGATTAATATTAAATCTAAAAGCGTATCTTCACGGTGTGTATAGGTTGTTCCTACCTAAAATCTTATGTATACAATCTTAATTTTCCGTCTGCTTTTCACGGGTTGTTTAGTAGAAACTAAATTCTCTCCCTTCCTCTCTCTATTATAAATTTTCAACTCTTAAATGCTATTAATATGTCCCTGTAGGTACCTAAAAATGACGAGTGAACACGTATTGGGACATTGCATTCTTTGTTCATAATATTTCATATTATGTAGGAATCGAACAAATTATTAGATTTAGGTAGGAAGAAAGATCCTCGTAATATTAAAACTTTTCAACCCGCTCACAGAAGTTATCCAAATTATTATACTTATAGAACAGAAAATAGAATAGAATAAAGTTTATTCAAGAAATAAGGGAAAATTACAGTATAACTTATGGAAAATTGGATGCATGATGTAGATTCATTGGAGCTTAACAGTAATTCTGCCTTCCGATAGGCCCATGTTGGTAGGCAGGCCTTGGGGAAATAGTTAGGTAGGCGGAATTCAGGACACTTATCCTAATTTAGGGTTTTTACCATGGAACAGCGACACACCCCCAAAAAAACAACAAAATACAAGCTTCCAGTACCTAAAAGCCTGGTCGGAAGAGCAAAGGTATACCATTCCGCAACACTGTGCGGTAATGCGGGTGATGCCTATCTCGCTCCCTCTATGTTCTCGTAGTTTCAACACTGCTTATGAAAAAGCTTGAACTAATTTTATTTTTTTCGACATTTATTTTTCTTGGGAGGTTTGCCCATTTGATGTGATGAAAGTAAACGCAGGAAGGGGAAAATGTGGAGGAAGCCATTTGGATTTCAAAGAATCAACCTCAGGGATTTATTTGGTGCTTTCAAGTCTCAATGCGACAATAATCATATTGTATGAGTGTCTGTGGTCAATTCTTCGTCCGATGCAAAACTATATGAAATTGGGGTCCGAATTTGGTGAAAAGTTCAGGGATTGTGCGGGTTAGCCCCGCTCAAATTTGGAGAGTAGTTGGGGGCTGACTCCATGACAATCATTTGTGAATTTCGTATTGGATCAGTAATAGCTAGTAAACTTGAAATGTGTTGTCATAGGCGTAGCTACGGAACTACTCGACCAATTTCGGTGAAATTATCAGGGATTATCCCCTAAGAAAGTTGCCTATTAATTTTATAGCCATCGGACCGTCAGTAGCGTCTGCGAGTGAGTTAACGTAAAATTTCCTTGAATTACGATTTATCAGTTCCTAATGGACCGATTTCGATCAAAATTGGAGGATACTGCGATGGCTACTGCATATAATGCGCAAACTAGAAACGAATTGTCATAGGCATGCTCCGGAGCTATTCTACCAATTTCGCTGAAATGTTCACGAACTGTTTTTCTAGAGCCTAGGCCATAGGGGGTTTTGGTGGATGTCATTTGGCAATACTGCTACCTAGTGACCGGTTAGCTAAGCGTCGATGTTGGTGAGGTCCAGAGTTCAAATCTCAGGACCTGCTGGGTATTATGAACATCGGACACTGACCCCTGATAGTTGTTCATCAGTGCCCTATCAAACTGAACCTCAGCACTAAGAAGAATAGTACGAGCTGCGAGACAAGAACAGCACAAGCTCCAAGCTTATAATGTCCTCGTACTATTGTGAAAAAACATTTACCTAGCGAATTTTAAAAGAAAATGAAGCTATTGCAGTGGCTTCAAAATTGTTGGCAGGTCTTATCAAAACGATTTTTGTTGTTTTATACTTTTCACCCTCACTACCGAAGGTAAGAAGCTATGTTCATACGTATTCTTGCAAGAATAAATTTGATGTCATCCAAAATCAAAATTTCCACTCGCTGTTTGCGTTTCAAAGCTTTCTGAAAAATTTTGGTTTTGTGTCTGTGGTCAATTCCTTGTGTTAAGCAAAATTACAAAATTATGATTTGATGAAATTTACAGGGATTGTTCGGGGTAGTCCCTAAGCGGGCCCCTATTTATTCCTTCACCGTCGGGCCACTTTTAGCGTGGCTGCATGCTCAAGCGTGAATTTGATGAATGAATGAATGAATGAATGAATGAGTTTATTGTCATCATACATCATACAGAATAAATATCACATATGCAGATAATTATGCAATACCAGTTATTAGTTGCTATTTTCCTAGTTAAGGCTCCGACGACCGTGCTGGAAAGCTGATATTTGATTTGAGCTGGAAAGTTGATATTTCTCAGTTGCTAATGGTCCGATTGGAAGGGCAGTTGGGGGCTGGCTGACCCCAAGACGATTGTCTAGGAATTTCATAACAATTGGATCAGTACCTAATAGCCAGGTACTGCGCCTGCATAAACTTGAAATTTATTGCCACATGCTCCGAAACTAATTTATCAATTTCGGTGAAATTTGCATTAAATTATTCTATACGCCTGCCTATGTTACTAAAGTGAGGAAGACTGCTCATCCAACTTGGCAGACGTTTTCCCACCGATTTTAGTTTCAAATTAATTTTTAAATCGAATGTGACCACACGGGGCACTGTAGGAACAACCGTTGAACGGAAAAAGAGCAGAAACACGAGTGTGGTTCGCTAATCTTTCTGAGTAGGCCAAATCCCCATTCATAGACAGGGTTGCCATAGGTATGTCCTGCTTTAGTAAGACATGTCCTACTTTTTACACTTTGTCCTACCGTCCCCTCTACTTCCTTGAATCTGTGGATTTGTTCTACTTTCACCCTTTCAAAAAAACACAGGTAGGATCATCGCAAGAAAAGTTGAAGACCTGAGAGTTATGCGTCGAATGAGACCAACGCCAGCCCACCAAGTCTGTCGTTAATGATTGTTGGTGATTTTTCAAAGTTGTCCGTGTTTTTTCGTTTTTTCCTGTCGTTAACACCAAAGAATCGAAAAAAACTGGAAACTTTAAAAAATCACCAACAATTATTATGGCAACTGAGTTGGTGAGCTGGCGTTGGTCTCATTCGACGCATAATACTCAGGTTTTCAGTTCATTTATAAAAAATATAATTCGCGGTTCCGGTGGTGAAAGTGTTATTCATGTAGCATGAGTTAACGAGCGAATTTTCAAAGAATCATTTTAACCGATTTTGTGGGTTGTTCTTATAGGAAATTTTGCTCTGATTCCGAGTATACCATAATAATATGTTCCAATGTTGAAGATGGTAATTCACACCAAAAACGTTAAAAACACGTTTTTTGACCTATATTTTTCGAAATTTGACCCCTTGGAGTACTCCAAAAATTCTGGCCGACGAATTGCGATTAAAATTGCCCACAAATAAGGAGTGACACTCAATTTTTTCCATCTCAGCCCCACTGTAAGACGTAGTATTCCAAGGGAATGAACCGGTCGTTGCCTTGGTGGATCTTAAGTCAACCGACAAAAAATTGTTTTGCAGACTAACAGATGAGAGACTGACGAGACAGGAACTGCGTACTGCTTCGGAAATTTTTCATTTCCTGTTTGCGTTCGTACTGCTTCGGAAATTTTTCATTTCCTGTTTGCGTTCGAGTTCGCACACATTATTTGCGCCTGTTGACGTCTCAAACACGAAATGTATGAGGGAATTTGAAATTAAGATCCTCTGCGCTTTATGATTCACGTGGGTACTCGACAACCACCGCTGGATGATTTGCCGGTCGTTTCAAATTCAAAATCCGACGGATTGATTTATAAATAAATCTCCTTGGAAATGCATTTTAGCAAGCGCGTGACTCACCGACGAGTCTATGAAAATCATAATACACCGTAACAGTTATTAATAACAATTATTACCTTCACAGTAGGTAATTAAAATACTCTGCCGAGTGGAAATGGCACATAGCTTCCTCGCGTCAAAAATAACATTTGAAATAAAAAACTTCTGCCAAGTTGGGTGGGCAGTATAGCTTCCTCACTTTTGTAACATGGACGTAACACATAACAATAAATTTGAAGTTTCGATGCGCACACTCTACTAGTGGCCCGATGGCTATGACCTTGATAGGGGACTAACCCGAGTGTCTAGGGGCTAACCCGTACAATCTCTGCAAATTTCACCGGAATTGGTCGAGTAGGTATAGTTCCGGAGTTATGGCCATGAAACTCATTTCGAAATTGCGCATGCGCAGTAGGTATTACTGAGACAATCGTATCGAAATTCGAAGACAATTGTCAGCCTTTAATAACCCTCCCAATTTGAACGAAATAGGTCGATTTGGAACTGAGAAATCGTTGTTTCAGGAAATTCTCGTTTGCGCATGCGCACTCGATACTGGTTGTCCGATAGCTATGGATTCATAAGGGACCTTCTAGATTCTAATCCGCGTGGTCCCTGAAAATATTACCGAAATCGGTCGTGTAGTTCCGGAGATACGCCCATTGCATCAAATTTCGAGTTTGCGCTTGCGCAGTAGCTATTACTAATCCAATCGTGACAAAATTCATAGGTGATTGTCTTGGAGTCAGCCCCCAACCGCCCTCCAAATTGGAGTGGAATAGGTCAATTAGGAACTGAGATACCGGAGTTTCGGGAAATTCATGTTTACGCATGAGCTCACGCTACTAGTGGTCCTATGGCGTTGAAATTCATAGGGGACCGTCAGGGGGGCTAACTCTCACATTCCCTGGAAATTTCATCAAATTCGGATCACAATTTCATTATAGTTTTGCCTGGGACAAGGAATTGACCACAGACAAACAGACAAGGAACCAACATTGTTCAGAAAGCTCTGATTGATTTTTACCTAGCCTTCACTTTTCGAGTTAATAATAATCTAAAGTGCCGGAGCGTTGCATTTTTTGTGGACAAAAAAGTGGAGAAAAAAAAGTGTAGCGAAAAATTCCTTAACCCCCAGCCAAAAGACATATCCATGTCAGAGAGCTTCTGCACATTGGTGAAACCAAAGCAAACATTTTTGGTTGGGTTAGACCTGCCCACTTGTATTGTGTAAGTTCGGGATAGACAGTGCTCGAGTTTCGAGGAGACCTTGAGATGGTCTCCTCGAAATTTGGAATACCGATTCGGATATCGGATTCTTAAGGGATCCTCAAAGACCATCTCACCGCCCTAAATGTGTTGTCTGACCATCTTTATTCTACTATCCGACATCCAGACAGACGCTGCATGCGGGGATGCACGTAGCTCGTCGCCATGGAGGGGAGATAGCCGATTATTTTGACCCTCGCGACCCCATCGCCAGCCTGCGAATCAAGCCATTCAAGCCGATATTAACTAGGTCGGGCACGTAATGCCCCAACAGAACCCGAACTGCGGCTTACAGAGTGCCCCACGCCAAATAAGAATACTATTGCAATTGGCCGAAAACAAGAGTTTGTAGAGTTTTAAAAATTTGTTTAATACAGTGTTTTGTGTTGCTTCCGAGTCTACCGAAGGTAGCAAAAGCTTTGTTTTCACTTTGGGAATCGAAAAAAAGTTCCATTCATGCAGCATATGAGTTGGTGAGCAAATTTTCAAAGAATTATTTTTACCGATTTTGTGGGTGATTCTTATAGGAAATTTCACGCTTATTCCTAATATACCATATGTTCCTATGTTTAGGATAATATTTCACACCAAAAACCTCAAAAACACGTTTTTTAGCGATTTTTGAAACTAAATTTTCAAAATTTGACCCCTTGAAGTGCTCCGAAAATTCTGGCCAACGAACTCATCCTTACTTTTGATATTATAGATATTTTAAAATTTTTTTGGATTTTTCATCTCGATCCCTCGGGCAGATATCGTCTGGAGTGACACATATATAAATATCTACCTATACAAATGAAAAAGTATTAAATTTCAGGAATCGTTTTATAATCGCCTGAAACGGATTTCCATTAAGAAAATTTTTCAAAAATTGAATCACAAAAAATTTGTAGCCATTGCAATATCTCTTCTTCGAAAATTCGCTAAAAGTTTTCTCTCCAAGATTGAAATTTCCACTCAAGTTTTACGTTTCAGAGCTTTCTGAACAGATTTTTTCCCTTGTCTGTCTGTCCGCATTTCCTTGCATTTTCCTGTTATTTTATTTCCTCGTACCTTCCAGAGTTTCAATCAGATTTTGTTAAAATTTTCAGGGATCCCTTGAGCGCCCTGATGAATTTTATAATGATTGAATGAAAAGTGCGCTCCTCGCATGAGTTAACGTGAATTTACTTCACGATTATGTTGACATTTGTATAAACTGAGAAACATGAACAAGATCAAGAGTTCTGAACTCTCAATTTTTTATTTTGAATTTATGTTGACATTTTGTCAAAACCGACAATTAGTCGGGAATATCATAAATAAGGTAATAATTTTCTGTTAAACTTCAGGTTTTTTAAAATTTTTTTTTCATGTTCACCACCGAGGTACGCAACAGTTGAAATGTCTAGGGTGCCCGAACTATGATTGGATAAACGATCTAAAACTCTGCAATTTGTACATTATATTATACTTTGGTGAAGAAAATGAAATAAAGCAGAGAAGGTCAAAGGTCGTGCGAGGGTAACAGCGTCGTGACCTGTCTGGATGCCACACCGGCCGGAAGAAAGACGTGCGGCGCAGATGAAATACGGTGTGACTGTCAATGACCCCCCCCCTCCCCTACCCCTATCCTCCCCCACCCCTCCAAGCCATTTACTACAATGAATCCACTACTGCGTATACGCATCGCATCTGGTTCATTCATGAATCCCACGGCCAGTCCGCACCGCCGAAACCTAACAGCTAGTCCTAAGTGGTCGATCCAGAAAATTCTTCTGTGAGCCAAGAGAAAAATCCCAATGGGGAAGTCACCCCTATTTTATGGTACGGGTTTGGGTGACTATTATGACAATGAGGTAGGTGGCTTTATGACTATTAGGTGACAATCAGGTTACTATTATGACTATTAGTTGACTATTATGACTATTAGTTGACTATTATGACAATTACGTGTCTGGCTAGTAGATGACTATTATGACTATTAAGTGACAATCAGGTTACTATTATGACTATTAGTTGACCATTATGACTGTTATGACTATTTTGACAATTAGGTGACTATGACTATTAAGGGACTATTATGACTATTAGTTGTGTATTAGGTGACTATTATGACTATTAGGTGACTGACTAGTAGGTGACTTTATGACTATTAGGTGACAATCAGGTTACTATTGTGAATATTAGGTGACTATTATGACTATTAGGTGACTGACTAGTAGGTGACTATGATGATAATTAGGAGTCTGGCTAGTAGATGACTATTAAGTGACAATCAGGTTACTATTATGTCTATTAGGTGACTATTATGACTATTAGGGGACTATTATGACTAATATGACTATTAGTTGACTATTATGACTATTAGGTGACTGACTAGTAGGTGACTTTATGACTATTAGGTGACAATCAGGTTACTATTATGACTATTAGGTGACTATTATGACAATTAGGTGTATAACTATTTGGGGACTATTATGACTAATAGACAATTAGTTGACTATTAGGTGACTATTATGACTATTAGGTGACTATTACGACTATTAGGTGACTATTATGACTATTAGGTGACCACTCGTCTACCTATGAAGATTTGTGCCTCGAGCGGCTGCACCAATTTCCAAGAGGTTTTATTGCAAAATGATGGGTAAGTTCCTGTCCAGGTTATATATCTATAGTATTAGATGCCGCATCCTTCGTCATATAATCGGTTTTCTTAGCAGCGATGAGCAGAAATGGGTTTCGAAATTAATAATGACGTCACCGACCCTTCTTCCGACTTGGGGGGGCTCAGGACCCAAATAATCCTGACGTCACGCCTCACTTTCCAGCTATTTTCTGGCTGAAATAGACGGAGTTTGGGGCTGCAAACTGATGGCACATGGGGTTTTTAAGAGCGCTGTGAAGCCGAGTTTGGGGTCAACCATTTGAATTTCCAAACCATGGGTATGCCCTATTGACAGGTCAATAGAAGAACTGAGGTTCCAACATTCCAACGGTATCAAAACGATTTCTATGAGGGGCCCTTCAGATTTCATTAATCGGATAGATCGTTAAAATGTATTAAAAACACTTGGACTTAATTTTTGAAGAATATAGGTACATAACCAGGTCAAGCTAAGGGTGAACCGATTTTGATACGGTTGTTTGGTGCTATCACCCTGAATGCGTTTTTAAGCATATCTGTTGAGCTCTGGTGAAGTTTGCCAGTTCCGAGGTGCTAAAATTTAGGACTTAATTCGCTAAAATGTAAGACAATATCATGTCTAACAGAAGTAGGACTGGGTGACACTGTGGATGTATAGCCGAGGGAAATTCACGGGAATTCATGTCAAAACAAAATGTCAAACTGAGATTTAATGTCAGGCGTGTGGAAAAACCTTGTTTTGTCAAGCTTGTGCGTGATAGCGAATTGCGCAATCACTGATTAAATCGTATTTCTATCCTTTGAAGAAAAAAAGTATTTTCGCAGATCCCCTCCGGTGATATTGATTCGTAAACAAACGATATCTCTTTCAAAATGTACAATTAAATGACTTGTTGATTCATTGATATTATATTATTAATAGGTAGTTCACACGAATGGGAATTATTGCCCTCGGTGTTGTAATACTTGCCACTCTCTTTTCTTCCAAGACTACCCTCCAAATCCTCAAAGTCGTGACAAATTGATGTATGGTTTCTTCGGGAATTCACAAAGGTATTGTATTGATCCGGCAATGCAATTAAAAAGCGAAGAAAGTTTAATGAAAAGGTTGGGAAAGTTGAAAGTTCGTGAATCAAACATCGGAATCGCCCCCTGATTTCATGTTGTAGGAATTGAATAGAAAGGAACCGCCACAGAACAACGGTTTCTACACGTTTTACTATTTTGCGTGAATACACATTTCCATGGTTCGAAAATCAATAAAAATAGGTTTAAACGATTCTTTGAAAATTTGCTCATAGCTCATGCTGCATGGGACGTTTTAGGTCCAAAGTCGTAACTAAACAACGAGGCAAGGACAGAATTGGTCTTACACTAAAGGTTGGTTATCAGTACTCCAGGTGGTAGCTAATCATTCGACTTGGAAACTGCTGAAAGATTGGAAACTGCTGAAAACGCTGCAAATCATTACACAACGGTTTACTATTTTCTGTATAGATAACCCATCGCTGATTCCGAATATATCACATTTATGTTCCCTCGTTTGGTAATTTACAACAAAAACCGCTTTTTAGCGATTTTTGAATCTAAAAAACGGTTTTTGATATTTTTGATATTATTGAAATTTTTACTTTTTTTTTGGATTTTCGATCTCAAAGAAGAAAATGTTCAAAAAATGTCATTAGGTAGGTACTAAAACTTTGCTAAAAACTAGAAAAATTAAAACTAAAAATTAAAAAAGGTGCAGAAATAGATGGCCCCTCGTACTCGAGAAGGGAGAAGGACCCAGAATTCAACCGAATCCAGATAAGAGGAACAAGCATCAACCACCGCGATGGGCCTAAGAAGAAGTCGAAGAATGTACATCCTCCGAAACGGTTACTGCCGACAGGCAAGAAGATAAGTCACAGGAGAGCGAAAATCGCTGCAAATTATTACACATGGGTTTGTTTTTATCCTACATGTTTGTTGGTCGAAAAAACCATTATACAGGGTGTCCCAGAACGAATGGAACACCCTTTCTATTCTAATCATACATAAAATGTGTCAGAATTGGCCTTACAATATTAACACGGTATAATGACTGGAATACTTTTTCAAATGTAAACTAAAAAGTTTTTATTTCGATTTAAAAAAAAATGAGTTCCATTCATGCAGTATGAGTTGGTGAGCAAATTTTCAAAGAATAATTTTTAACCGATTTGGTGGGTGATTCTTATTGGAAATTTCACGCTGATTCCGAATATACCATACGTGCCTATGTTTAAGATGGTTATTCACACCAAAAACCTAAAAAAGAGGTTTTTTGGCGATTTGTGACTCTAAATTTTGAAAATTTGACCCCTTGGAATATTCCAAAAATTCTGGCCAACG